>JARQOC010000005.1:412962168-413014444 GCA_033576535.1 Allobates femoralis | reverse complement strand
TTCGGCTTTACAGTAGGGATAAGCCTTCCTGTATGTGTGAGACCTGAAGTCTAGGGGAGTGGGGAAAGAAGCTGTAGGGGACTTGCCTAAAACTAGTCATAGGCAGTTTTCCCTGAAATGCCGCAGAGTATTAAATCAAAACATATGCAGCTGCAATAATCAAGCTAGTGTCTGAACATTGATGGATGTTGTGCCCAAACCATGCATCTCACGACTGGTTCCCTTTGATTATGTACAATTTACAATTAAAGGGAAGCTCTCTGAAGCTCTAGGGTTAACAAACTACTTAAAATGCTAGATAAGGTATGAAAAACAAGATCAAACATATAATTCCTTTCTGACCAAAAATGCATGTCTATTGCTAAGAAAACCAACTCTGAATTTTTACATAAAAACCTAGTGCACTAAGAGCGAACCCTGCTAAAGCATCAATCATACACTTTATTCCTCATTTACCCTCACTCTGTGTGTTAGATTGACATTGTTTCGTCCATTTTTTGTCTCTGTCACATGCTAGGGATGCAAGATGGAATAATGCAGAGGAATGATGCTCTAACCAGAAATTGTTCCACCCTTGGTGCAATTGGAGCTTCAATGTGAGATGTTTTTTTCAGCAATAGTAAGTGCATTTGTGACTAGGATGTTTGAGCTTACCTTTTTTTACCATAAACATTTTGACATAACTCCCTCTGACTGTAAGAATAAAGCACTTTCGTCACAATGACGTGTCTGTGTGCATCCTCAACAGCCTTTACATTGTTTCTATGACATATACTTTAGAGAAAGCTGAGCAATGCACTGAGCTTTATCCCGCAGTCTTTAGGAAATTGAATACAGCAGTGGTAAAGCACGTGCAAAGCCAATCCATTTTAATAAGGGATAAAAATGCACCAATCTGGTGATTGATAAGGGACTTCCAATTCAGACTCACACTAATTGGAATAACCCTGTAATAGTTACATTAATAGTAGTAGAGATAGATAGATAGATAGATAGATAGATAGATAGATAGATAGATAATTTTCATGAATATAGGACAGCACCGTGCTTCTATATGGTGCCCGCAACCAAAGCCGTCCACTATCGGCTCCCAATACATACGTTCATGAATAAAGTTGCAGCTCTCAGGTCCTTTCTTGTGCAAAAGGGCTCTTTTTCATTGCAGCATGGTACACAATGCGACGTTTCAGGTAGTGTTACCCTTCCTCTAGCAACCCCTGGTTTGTTCTGCCCATGGTTTTATATAATCCCATTGATTTTTCTCATCAAACATCAATTATCATATTTTACAAAGTACTCATCTATCTTGCTAAAAGAACCTTAGCCATGATGGGAGGCGTGGCCTGCAGCTCCATGGAGTAGTCAGAATCCCACTGAGCTCCTGTGCCTTTGAAACAGCGACGGGATTTTCGGTCTGATACAAGATAGACTATCCCACCAAAGCTACATAGAACTGTTAGTAAAGAGCTGAGGAACACTCGGGTCAACCAACTAGTGGCTCCGGTAAGGAGAACTCACACCGGGACCTTATATTACCTCAGACAGGATCCTGTCAGCTCTGGGCGCCATTTTCCTCAATGTGCAGCTACCAGTCCTCTCTCTCACTCAGAGATCCTGAACTGCCTGGCGTCTCAGGGTGACTAAACCTTATACTCCTACATTTCACAAGCTCCCGGTAACCCACCTGAGGACTTAACCGACTGCGGACAGACCCGGGACCGGAGGAGCCGTGAGGAGCTGCGTGATATATCACTTACTCCCATTTGGGAGAAGGGATACAAAGCATTTCCCATCATAGTAAGGATTTTTCAAGATTTTTCAAAGTTTGTTCGCACAAGACGCAAGAATCGGTGACAAACGGTGAGGGACTATTTGCCTACCGGATCGCAGGGAGAAATCAGGCGGAGGGATATTACAGATCCTGACATTGAAAGTGCGACTTCTGACAGCTCTGGAGCGCCACCTCCTGACGCAGCCAGGTTACAGCAGTGTGTAATACAGTAAAGAAAGAGATCCTAACTTTACAAGCTTGCTCCCATGCAGCACAGAAACGAACATTGAAAGCAGAGAGAAAGAGATTAAGATCTCCAAGCAAGTGAGTGCTCTCCTTTGACATTCCAACGCACACAAGCCTCAATAAACAACTTTCCTTCACCCTTGTGTTGTGCTGTAGCCGAGCAGGTAATTCCTTTCTCATACCACAACAGCCAAACAGCTCAGACCTTTCCCATTTGTTTTCCCTATCTCCCCTCCTCCACTACTTGCTATTATTATTATTATTATTATTTATTTATATAGCGCCATTAGGTTCCATGGCGCTTTACATGAGGTTGAGGGAGACAAGAACAAGTACACTAAATCTAATTGTTGAGCTGTACTTTGACATACCTGCTGATTTATCTAAACAGACTAACTATAGATCTGCTACTCTACAACAAAATCTAATTCTATAAGTCTGCCTGCACTCTGTCTGCTAAAATCCAGAGAGGAGATTTGTAAACTCAGACCTGAAACTTGACACCAGACAGGGTGAAAGAGACACTTTTTTACCTCACATCTATCTGCAGCCGGCTTTTATGAGGTAATAAGAAAACAGTTCATAACTTAAGGTCCTGTTTTGCCTGAAAGTTAAACTATCCTGTATAAATTTCCAATAGTTTATGTCCTGGATATCTGGATCAATTATAACAAGCCTTATATCTTCCTCAAGAGAGATTACTTTGTTATATATTGTATTATATATTAAGTGTAAAAGTCTGCATTCTAGTGATATCTTTAATTGAATGTTTGATTGAAACTAGTAATTAGACTTTAAGTTTCTATTGTTACATATGTAATCCTACACTCTACCTGTGACTAATTCTAGAAACAAAAATCCCTTACCTCACGACTTTATAAGTTCCTACATCTAAAGCCCCACTATACAGGGTGCTGATAACACCTCTCCAATCACCAATATCCTAAGTGAACTACCACCAAAAACCCATTAGAATATTCAGACAAAGTCTGACACAATATGCCTTCTAAAGCCAAACCTACCTCAACTCCTCAAGAAATTGAACTTGCAGGAGATTTACAAAAATCACCATTGAAAAGTAAGATACCCACACCATACCAGTCCACTCAGACTATCAAAAAGGGCAAACAAGGCGATCACTTTGAGACCCCAGCAGAAACACCTATGAACGAATCCTCATATTCATCCAAAAGGAAAGAGATGAGTACCCCCTCTAAAACTAACGCTATGACCCCCACCAAAAGCAATCCGACCTTAAATCAGGATTCCACTACTAGAAGCCCTGTTAGACGAAAAATGAAAACAGACACAATGGGACTGGAATCTCTCCTTAACTACAAGCCGGGCCAACCTCTAGACAAAGACTTTATGGTGAATCTCTTTACTGCATTCCAATTTAAATTGGAAGACAATTTGGACTCTCACTTAGATGAAATCAAAACTACTGTTGCCACAATAGCATCCAGAGTAGACAGACAGGACCAGGCAATCTCCGAACTCAAAATTGACACCAAATCAACCAAGACCGAACAGATAAAAATGAAGGAAGAAATCAAATACCTAAAGGATAAATTGGCTGATAGGGAGGACAGATAGGGAGAGACAGAGAGAGGAGAGAGAGTAAATCTTAAATTTAGAGGAATTCCCGAAACGGTTAAACCACAAGATCTCCCAAACTTTATCAAAAACCTAACAAAAAAAACTGTCCCAGGCAAACAAGAAATCGAATATTCAATAGAAAGAGCACACAGACTGCCTAAACCTGTTCGATTAGCAGAAGATATCCCTAGAGATGTCATTGCCAAATTTTCTTTTTTTCAAACCAAGGACCAACTAAATGAATACTTGAAAAAAAATAAAACCCTGCCTTCTCCCTACAACAACATCAAGGTCTTTCTTGACATTTCAAAAGAGACTCTAAACAAAAGACGGTCTCTAAAACCAATAACAGACGTCTTAAGAGCCAACCAAATTTTATATAGATGGAGCCACCCCTCTTCAAATGTCATTTTCACCTATAAAGAAAAAAACTACACCATTGAAGAGGCGGGAATAGGACTTGAAACCCTAAAAGACCTCCATATCAAAGGCTCGAGTTGAAAACCTCTTCAACAACAACGACTCTGATAAACAATCACAAAATGGCACTCTGGCCAAAACATTAGCCTCAAGGAAGGAAAACATCGGTTCCGTAGAACCCTTCCTCTGAACAATTTTTCGATACGTCACTGAGTGACGAATACCTGATTACTTAATTTTACTCCCCCATTCTCCCCTCCCCTGTTGATTGGTTTCTTTACGTAACCCTACTTTTCCTTTCTTTTTCCTAACCCACTCCACCCCAGTAGAGTCTTATTTAACCAAGTTACTCCAACAATTACTATGACCCACAACTTCCTATCACTAAACACTAATGGTCTTAACTCGCCACAAAAACGGTTTTATACATGGAAGGAGCTAAAAAAACTTAACATAGACGTTGCCGGACTGCAGGAAACTAGATTCAGCGCTGAGAATCAACCTAAATTCTCAAATCCACGTTACCCTCACATTTTTCTAGCATCAAATAAAAAAAAGAAAGCAGGCGTAGCTATACTAATTAAAGAAACGATCAAATTTGAAAAAAAAGAACTAATTCAAGATACAGAAGGAAGATATTTAATCCTCATATGCCAATTAGACAATGTTACCCATACATTAGTTAATATTTACGCCCCTAACTCTGGTCAAATCGCATTCTTAAAAAAACTTCTACGAATTGTACGACAGAAACAAGAAGGTATCTTGTATTTCTTCGGAGACTTCAATGCAATCCCAAACAGTAACCTTGATTCTTCCAACAAGAGCAGAAATCAAAACACCCAATTAGACCCACTACTAAAAAAAGAAGAACTTTACGATGCCTTTAGATGTATAAACTTCTCCTCAATAGAATATACCCACTTTTCCAACGTCCACAAATCCCTGTCACGTATCGACCTAATCCTCACTGATATCTCCTCCCTTAGATGCATTAAATCAGTCAAAATCCTCCCGAAATCTTGGTCAGACCACTCACCAGTTTTATTTGTAACCTCCCATGGCTGCCCCCAAAACCGTAGAAATGTATGGAGAGCAAACTCCTTTCTCTTTTCCCATCCACACTTCAAATCAGAAATAGAACAAACATTAAAATTATATTTTAGCGAAAACGACCTCGAAGAAATTCCTATCTCAACTATCTGGTCCGCTCACAAATCTGTGATAAGAGGGATCTTAATACAACTTAATTCCAGACATAAAAAATCTTTGCTTTTGGAAACAAAGAACTTAATTCATAAAATCAAAGAACTAGAATTATCTGTAGCTAGTCATCCCAATGAATTAACTATGAAAGAAATCCTCAAATTAAGAATGGAACTTAAATCCTTATTGGTATCTGACTACGATAAGATTTCTCGTCTAAATAAATCAAACTTTCATAATTGCTCTAATAAGCCATCTAAACTATTTGCGAAACTCATAAAAGTTCGTAGATCCAAAACTAATATTTCTCAAATTAAAAACAAGAACAATATTCTAGAAAAAATGCCACAAACAATCTCGGACACCTTTGCTGACTTCTACAAGTGCCTGTACAACCTACAACAATCTCATTCAGAACATATTGCTTCCCAATCCAAAATCACTACCTTTCTTAACACAATGGACCTACCTTCCCTCTCCAAAAAAGATCTTGAAGACTTAAACTCCCCTTTCACAGTAGAAGAAATATTAGACACAATCAAATCTCTAAAAAAACTAAAATCCCCTGGACCCGACGGATTACAAAACGAATATTATGCTGCATACCAGGAAATTTTAGCACCTTATTTAACCAAGTTATTAAACTCACTTACCAACCCCAATGCACCTCTATCTAAAGAAACCCTTCAAGCTACTATTACAGTTATTCCAAAAAATAAAGGTGACCCAGAAGATGTAGCAAACTTTAGACCAATTTCCCTACTTAATTCAGACCTTAAAATCATATCAAAAACGATCAACACTAGATTACAGAAACTTACCCCTAAACTTATACATAGTGACCAAGTAGGCTTCATCCAAAATAGAGGTTCGGCAGACGCCACTCGAAGAACTATTAATTTATTATCCCACATAGAGAAACAGAAAATCCCGGCGGTGGTGGTCTCTGTCGACGCTGAAAAAGCGTTCGACAGAGTCCATTGGGATTATCTTTTTGCCACAATGGAGAGATTTGGCTTCAAAGGCAATATCATCAACATTATCAAAGCATTATATACCAACCCAACAGCAAATATATTGACCAACAACACGCTCTCAGATACCTTTCCCCTATCAAATGGAACTAGACAGGGTTGTCCACTATCCCCCTCACTATTTGACCTATACATCGAGCCCTTAGCAGAAAAAATCCGAATGAACCAACATATAAGAGGTATTCACACCAAGACCAAAGAATACAAAGTCAGCCTATTCGCTGATGACGTTATTCTCACTCTTTCGGATCCCATTAACTCTCTCAGGAACCTCCTACTAACTATTCAGGAATTTTCAGAAGTCTCCTCATATAAAATTAACCTTAATAAAACCCAAGTACTTCACTTTAATCTAGATTTCAAAACTTTGTCCACACTCAAAAAAGAACATAACCTAACTTGGGATAATAAAACATTGGATTATTTAGGCAGGGGCGGACCGTCACCCCCGGGGGCCCTGGTGCAGGTTGTGGACGGGGGGGGGGGGGTGTGCTGGTGTGCAGGTTGTGGACGGGGGGGGTGCCAGTGTCGTGCTCTTACCGCTGGTCCTGCCGCGCTCTCCCTCCTGGTGACGGCGGCTCTCCCGCGGCTCGTGGGGGTCGGCTGGGAGAGCCGCGCTGACAGCCGCGCTCTCCCGCGGCTTGTGGGGGTCGGCTGGGAGAGCCGCGCTGACAGCCGAGCTCTCCCGCGGCTTGTGGGGGTCGGCTGGGGGCCCCCTCCAGGCTTGAAGGGGCCCCCTAATCGGGCGGGGCCCTGGTGCAGCTGCACCGGCTGCACCAGCGTAGTTCCGCCCCTGTATTTAGGTATACAAATCACTTCTCATACCTCGACTCTGACAGACACTAACCTGGAAACCTTACATAAAAATATTCAAAAAGACCTGGCACACATCTCTAAAATTGACCTGTCCTGGATAGGAAAGATTGAATCCTATAGGGGTCATTCCATGTCAAGTGATCCAAAAATGAATATTTTTTTTCCCTGACGTCCTCAGATTTTTAAAAAAATTTTTCTATCTGAAGAACAACTTTATCTAATTACAAAAAAAAAGTTTTGAATTTTTTTCTTTATCTGTTAATTTTTTACAGATTTTTAAAGTTTTAAAAAAGTGCGAATTTTGGCCTGGTATGGCTTTACATTTTCTATCATATCTCGGGCTAGAAATAAGATAGAGAAACAAAATAAACACCAATCTACTCAGAACTGTCCAGGCTTTCATCAGATATGTCACAAGAGGATATTTGTTAATATTTTACCCATGTGATCGCAAGCGCAAAACTTTAAAACGCATTTCCGAAAAATCGGCGCGCTTTAAATATTTCAAAAACTGCCCATGTGTCTGCTGTGCTCTTAGCCACATCTGTACCAAATTTCAAGTTGGGATCGCAATGGGATCATATTTTAACATATTTTACTAGTAAGAGCGTCAATGGGTCATTCCATATCAAGTGATCTAAATATGAATATTTTTTTTTACCTGACGTCTTTAGATTTTTTTTTTTTTTTTCCTTTATGAAGTACTACTTTAGTTAATTACAAATTAAAAGTTTGGAATTTTTTTCTTCATCAGTTAATTTTTTACAGATTTTTAAAGTTTAAAAAAAGGGTGAATTTTGGCCTGGTACGACTTTAAATTTTTTTATCTCAGGCTAGAAATAAGATAATGAAGTGGGAGAGGCATCATTTTACTCAGAACGGTAACAGCTTTCATTTGAGATGTTACAAGACTATGTTTCTTTATATCAAATTCAAACTATTGACGGGCAATTGTGAAAAAATGACTGATTGTGTTCTTGGTGACTTTTGAATTGACACTATAATAGTTAAATATTTTGCACTTAGGTCCAATGAATGCGTCCATGGGGTCAAGCTGGGACAGAGTCATCACAAATTAGCCTTATTTGCAGATGACCTGCTACTTTACATCTCCCAGCCCCTGGTCTCCATCCCTTCGGTCTTAATGGAGTTTGAACGGTTCGGACAATTGAGCAACTTTAAAGTGAATTGCTCCAAAACCGAGGCACTCAATATTTCTTTGCCTGGAGAATTGGTTTCTCATCTATCTAAACAGTTCCCATTTAAATGGAAAGTAGAAGCCATTAAGTACTTGGGAGTCCTTATACCAAAAGATCTTAAACAAATATTCAATTTAAATTATCAACCCCTTTTGACTAACGCGGAATCGGCATTTACCTCCTATAGACAATTAAAGCTATCCTGGTTCGGGAGAAATAAACGTAGTCAAGATGGATGTCTTGCCCAGACTCTTATATACTTTTCAGACAGTTCCTGTTCTATTGGATAGAGGTTTCCTCTCCAAAATGCAATCTATGATCCTTAGATTTGTCTGGGGGGGGCAAGAGGTCCAGATTGCGAATGAATATCCTATCCTTGCCCGAGACCAGAGGAGGGGTTGGACTACCCAACATACGAGCGTACTTTGAGGCTTCCTCTCTTGTTAGAGCTCTAGATTGGCATTATCATGCGTCCTCCAAGAAATGGGTAGGGGTGGAGCAAGAGGGTTTGGGGATTCCGCTGAAACACCTGCTTTGGATTTCCCCTAAAGACTCCACAGACCTAGTACCTTTGACAGACATGACCAGAAACACCTTGAAGGTATGGCACCTAGTGACGAAAACCCTCCGCTTAAACGACAGACTTAGCCCTTTGACTCCCCTTTTTTCCAACCCATCTTTCCCACCCAGATTTGACAGGCAGAGATTTTTATGTTGGCGGATTGTGGATGACACCCGAGTAGGACAGACTCTGTCCAGTGGTGGTTTGCCCCCGATGGCAGAGCTACAACTCAAAGAACCTACGAGACCTCTTAAGTGATTCGAATTTCTCCAATACAGAGCATAATTATATTCAGCTGACCACTCTTGCAGGGTAAGATTGACGCCCAACGTATTGGAGAGGTTATTCCAACTGGAGGCTCCACCGAGGCGCAAAATATCATTTCTATACCAGGCCTTAGGTTCCATGAGAGAGCAGGGCACCCTTTACTTCCAACGTGCTTGGGAGAGGGAATTGGGGTGTAGCATTTCAGAAGCTAATTGGCAGAAATGCTTTATATTTACTCACTCACTAGCTAGCGCTTGTTCTGCACAAGAAAGAAGCTATAAGCTGCTCACTAGATGGTACTTGTGCCCGACGACACTCCGGAACATGTTCCCTGGAACCCCTGATACCTGCTGGCGCTGTGGGGAAGAGAAGGGTACAATGATACACATTTGGTGGAGTTGTGGGGAAATCCGGCGGTTCTGGTCTGAGGTTTTCAATGCATACGCCCGGATAACAGGTAAAGAAGCCGAATGCTGCCCAGAATCGGCAATGTTATCCATTTTTCCAGGTCCTATTGGGCTACAGAAGAGGGATATTCTCCGCTTTTGCATCTCGGCTGCTCGTGCTGTGATCCCGAGGTTCTGGAAATCAAGCCGGGCTCCATCTCTACTTGATTGGTTCAAAGAATTGATGGACACATATCGAATGGAGGAGCTCGCAGCTGATGCGTCGGGATCTCGGAACAAATTCTTAGGGATTTGGGTTGAATGGATTCTTTTTCACGACTCTGCAGAATTTAGGAGTATCTTTTCCAGCACAGATAATATGGCTTGACCTCTGGCTGATGGGGAGCCAGTGGGATGAGTACCCTTTCTCCTTCCCATACCTCACCCGTCCCCCCCCTCCTTTTTTTCTTTTTTTCTTACGTGGCTTTTCTTTCCCAGTATAACTTTTTCTAATGGTTTTTGTTTCTCTTCTCTCTCTCTCTTCTTTTCTATCTCTCTTTTCTTCCCATCTGATACATTCAGTCTAGGTATTTCCTTTCTACGCCTATACCTTCAGAATTCTAGTGAACATTAGACAGGTATCGAAAACTCTGAGCTGTGAGTAGATCATTAATATTTCGGCCTTCCTTTCCGGTACACCAGTCGATAGACTATTCCAACTAGGCCTCAACGGGTAATGACCCACTTACGTGGTCAACCTGTTAGAAGGGGCCAAGTAATAAAAATCATTCTGCTGGGGCTGCTTGTCCCCTTGACATCAGAACATCTCAAAACCCTGAGAAAGGTTGTATACTTGAGTGTTTGGAATTATATTTAGATTGTAGTATATATTGCACCAGAGATAAGCGCAAAAGTAAATTTGCAGCTTATCTTAAAGTTACTAATAACTTTGTGAATTCTCTTTTTGTATATTTTATATGTCTCAAGATTTTGTTAAAAGATTGAATGTATGTCTTTCATATGTTTTTTCAAAATTTAATAAAAATGAGATTAACCATAGTTAAATATTTTAAAATATGATCCCATCACGATCCCAACTTGAAATTTGGTACAGATGTGGCTAAGAGCATAAAAGACACATGGGCAGTTTTGGAAAATATTTATTAAAATGTTTTTTTCGGAAATGCGTTTCAAAATGTTGCGTTTGCATTCGCATAGGTAAAAAATTAACATTAACAAATATACTCTTGTGACATATCTGGTGAAAGCCTGGACAGTTCTGAGTAGAATGGTGTTTATTTTGTTTCTCTATCTTATTTCTAGCCCGAGATAAAAAAATTTAAAGTCGTACCAGGCCAAAATTCACCCTTTTTTTAAACTTTAAAAATCTGTAAAAAATTAACTGATGAAGAAAAAAATTCCAAACTTTTAATTTGTAATTAACTAAAGTAGTACTTCATAAAGGAAAAAAAAAAAAAAAAATCTAAAGACGTCAGGTAAAAAAAAATATTCATATTTAGATCACTTGATATGGAATGACCCATTGACGCTCTTACTAGTAAAATATGTTAAAATATGATCCCATTGCGATCCCAACTTGAAATTTGGTACAGATGTGGCTAAGAGCACAGCAGACACATGGGCAGTTTTTGAAATATTTAAAGCGCGCCGATTTTTCGGAAATGCGTTTTAAAGTTTTGCGCTTGCGATCACATGGGTAAAATATTAACAAAGATCCTCTTGTGACATATCTGGTGAAAGCCTGTATAGTTCTGAGTAGAATGGTGTTTATTTTGTCTCTCTATCTTATTCCTAGCCTTAGTTATGAGGAGAAACGTAAAGGCAGGCAACAGCGAAATTCACACTTTTTCCGAACTTTGAAAATCATTTAAAAAAAAAATAAATTTTTTAAAAAATTTTTCTCTTCACATTTTGCATTGTCTGACATGCTATTATCAAATAACAAAATCTCAAAAGAATTAAAAATATAGAGGTAATAATCATTGGTTCACTTGACATGGAATGACCCATAGAATGTTTGTTCTTCCAAAAATTATTTATGTTTTTCGCTCCCTCCCAATCCCAATTAAACAGAAATGGATAAAAAAGCTCCAATCTCAACTTTACAATTTTATATGGGGACAAAAAAAACCGAGGGTGGCAAGAAATACTCTAGAAAAAAGTAGAATGAATGGAGGATTGGCCATTCCCAACCTCTCAGCGTACTACAACTCAACCTTAATCATCCTAAGTAGAACTTGGTGGAGCGAGAATATGAGACCCAGTTGGCTGTCCATAGAAGAATCCAAATACCCTAAACATAAACTCAATCTACTTCTCCTCTCCCACTTATGTGATAAAACAAAAAGACTCCCTCAAGAACTAACTATCAAAGCGACAATCCAAGCGTGGAAGCATCTAGTTACAAAAGCGACTGAAAATTCATCATCAATTACCACAAACAACTGGATACCTTCCGAAATTTTAAACCTTTTAGTTCCATTCCTCAACTTAAACTCCTGGAAAAACCTAGGAGTTAACCTCATATCAGATATAATTGACAGGAGAAACCAGCTAATCCCCTTTGCCGAATTACGCTCTACTTTCAAACTACAAGATCAAGAATTATCAACTTGGGAGAAAATCAACAATTATATTAACAAGAAAAAACCAAACTTCCTCTTTCCCCTACCCATTACACAACTCTTCAAGTATCATCTCACCCCAGTATTCTGGTCTACAAAAAGTATATACAAAATCATTAACTCAGATACATTTATATCTAAAACTCCTAACCTGCTTGCTTGGGAAAAAGAATTAAGTATTCTAATTGACGTGGAATCAATAAGTCTCTCACTCTTGAAACTCCAAAAAATGATACCATGTACCTCACTAATAGAAACCCACTACAAAACACTCACCAGATGGTATTATACACCCCAACGATTACATACAATCAAGGAAGATTACTCCCCATTATGCTGGCGCTGTCTTCTGGAAGTGGGAAATATCTCACACATTTTTTGGCACTGTAAAAAACTAGAAACTTTTTGGAATGAGATCCAACTTCTGATTACAGACCTGACAGGAACTAATTGTACACTCACCCCGGAATTGGTTCTGCTCCTCCTTGACAGTGAATCGATACCCTGGCAATCTAGACCTCTGACTATACATATCATTTTAATAGCAAAAACTTTAATTGGCGCCAAATGGAGAGACATTGAGGCTCCCACCTTCACGGCTCTCTTGGAAAGAACTGCTGAACACAACGCCCATGAACTATCCCATTCGCTGAGATCTAAAACATTAAATAAATACAAAAAAAAATGGGAACCTTGGAACAAACTTTTTCCTTCCAAACACAACCCTATTTCAAAGCATTCTAACACTAGTTCTAACTACTCTTCACCCAATTAAATAGACTCTACTTATCCCCACCCCTCCCCCCCTTTCCCTTCTCTTTCCTACCATGTTAACATGTAATTTTGTTTACAGATGTTCTGAGTTTGAATTTGAAAATTACTTTATTCCACTTAGAAATGATTTTTCTTTTTTTTTTTTTTTCTTGTAATAATTCAAACAGATTAACTTTACAAATTCGATACTATTGTAATTTGTATTATTGGATATAGACTAACATTCAAATCTGATTCTCTAATGGTGTTAAAAAGAACAAAACTTCTTTGTAAATCTGTCAAATTGATTGTAATGTTATATGGTTGTAACACAATCCTTTATCTTGTAAAACCAATAAAAACTTTGAACAAGAACCTTAGCCATACATTTCCATGGTGAGTGACTGACATAGTGCTGAATGTGCAGTATTATTATGCAAAGTGCATTAAGAGTTCATCTTATTGTTTTAACATCTATAATTAATAGCTCTAAAGCTCAGCTGTCTCATAAACATCCTTAATTACATTATAATGTTATTTCTGGTATAGTCACTGCTCATATGCGTGTATCTGGCTGCTGTGATCATTCTCCTGCTCTCCTCATGGTTCTGGTGTCAGGAAGTGCTTTCTGCTCATGCTCCCGCTTTGTTGTTATATTGCCATGGCAGCTATCTGCCTCTTCCAGTGCTAATGGGCTTCCCTGCGTCTGCGCACTTGTTTACAAGCCCCAGGCTCCTCTAAGTTGCCATGAATGCAGCCATATATTTTACAACCAAAAACTAAAAAAGTGCAGCTGTGCTAGTTACCTTGGTCTCTTAAGACCCTTATAAAATCCATAGCGTTAATCTTTTATAAATATTAAATAAAGTGCTTTTCTTTTTCCTTTACTGTTAGGGATTAGCATCTATTAAATAACCCTCATAGACCTCTCATTCATCAAGGTCTCACCATAGCTTTATACTTTACATGTAGTGACTAGGGGTATTAACCCTTCCAGTCATCTCCTCACGTTTTGCCAGGACTCAACGGGTCAGCATTTTTCTGCTATAATCCCTTCCATATACATGATATTGTGCTTATTAGATGTTTAATATCCTAAAAAAATCCTATATATTTATATCCCTCTCCCTAAAATGAATAGCTCATAATCAACCGCCTATACCATCCAGGAGAAACAGGTTCAATCACCACTTCACCTTACATCATGCTCTTGGCGTGACCTCCACATTACTTTCTCATTTACTCTTCTCCTTTTCACTCTTGGATGTCTGGAACTGTTTACTCTTAATGGTTGGCCAATTCGATTTTTTGTACATGGCCCTTCTTCTATGTAAAACAAAGGAGAACATATATTAAAACATTGTACTACTCGTGATTAAAACCGTACAATAAATAATTATCTCTACGGGAAATGTTACAATCAGAGTCAAAAACATCCAATACTAAGTGGTCACTTTTAATTTGTAGTCAACATTTGGTCCCTCTGGTTTCAGGGTTCCTAATTCCTTTATCCACCGCTGCTCCCTTTCCTTTAACATTTTAATTCTGTCACAATCTCTACAGGGTTGTGGGATCATATCTATTACCATACATTTAAGATCTCCCTCAGTGTGTTTCGCTTCCGTGAAATGCTTTGGTACTGGTAAATTCCCTATTTTATTACTTATACTATACCTGTGCTGGTTTAATCGTATCCTGAATTCGAATGATGTCTCCCCTACATAACGTAATCCACAGGGGCATTCCAGGATGTATATGACATGATCTGACCCACATGTGAGAAAATACTTTAGATCATACTTTTTCCCTCTATGGGTTAAGCTATTGCCCTTTTTCATATAGCTGCAGTTTACACACCCAACACATGGTAGCATCCCACTCTTTGTTGACCTGTTAGTGTTGTTTGAATCCCTTTCTTAAAACTACCAATATCTGATTTTACTAATTTGTTCTTTAAGTTATCACCTCTTCTAAGAGCAAATAGTGGAGAAATTCTAAACTCTTCTATACCCAGTAAGCCATTAGATAGGATTCGCCAGTTATTTCTTATCACTTGTTTAATGGCGACTGACTCCTCTGTATAGGTCGTTACCACTGGGAGTCTATTAATCTTGTTCCCCCCATTCTGTTCATTCCTCTTATATCTCCTTTGCTGCTCCAATAATTTTTTGGGGTAACCTCTCTGTCTAAATTTATTTAACAAGCTGTCAATACTATGTTCCCTCTCCATCTCATCACTAACAATATGCTGGACTCTTGTTATTTGGCCCCTAGGTATCCCCTTTTTAATTTCCATCAGGTGAAAACTTTGAAAATGTAATAGTTTGTTCTTGTCCGTTGGTTTCACAGGTAGAGAGGTGTTAAGTACTTCCTTACTTAAACTCACATTTACATCCAAGAATTGTAAACTTTCATCAGAGGATACCATAGTAAATTTGATTGTCTGGTCTATAGTATTGAGGTAATCAAAAAACTCTTCCAATTCAAATAAACTACCCCTCCAGAGGAGGAACACATCATCTATGTACCTCCACCACCTCTTTATTTTATTGTAGTGCTGGGATACATAGATGTGGTCCTCCTCCAGGGCCCTCATTAATGTATTGGCATATGCACACGCCATATTAGCCTCCATAGCCATTCCGTGTAGCTGTTTATAAAAGGTGTCCCCAAATAAAAAATAATTACAAGTAAGGCATATCTCCAACAGCATCAAGATCATCGTTTTACACTCCTCTGTGTATCCTGATGCATCCAAATATTTCTTTTCGGCTGACATACACTTTGATGGTCTATTGATGTGTACAATGAGATTATATTGAACGATACTAGAAGGTCTCCACCCCCTACCTCCAATTCTATCAGTTTACCCAAAAACATCTTCGTGTCTTTTATATGCGATTCTGCACTTACTGCAAAAGGGGCTATAATCTTATCTAAGAAAATTCTGATGGTATTAAAAATGGACCCTATCCCCGCTACTATAGGTCTCCCGGGGGGTTTGTCACTGATTTGTGTATCTTAAGTACTGTGTATAACACAGGTGTAACCGGAAATTTCACCACCAGAAATTCAAATAGATCATCATCCTTAACTCCTCCCCTTTTAGCTTCCTCTAGCACTTCTATTATTCTCTTTTGGATGTTGAATTTGGGGTCACTATTCAATTTCTGATAAACCTCCTGTTCATCTAATTGCCTTTGTATCTCCGCCATATATTGAACTCTATCCAAGACGATGACTGCTCCACCTTTGTCTGCTGGTTTTACTACCAAGTCGCCGTCATGGTTAAGGTCCTGCAATGCCTTATGTTCAGCTGCTGATATATTGGGGTGCTTAAAATCCCTTTTATTCAACCTTAGTTTTTCTAAACCTTCCTCTGTGGCTTTAATAAATGCCTCAATTGCTGTCTCTTCCTGCGGGGGTACAAAATAGCTTTTTTTGTGCAATGTCAAATCTCTGAACACCCTTATCTCTACCGTGAAACCAGTGTTTTAATTTCATATTTCTATGTAGCCTATGCATATCAACATCCAGTTCAAACCAGTCCGTGTGAGACTACTATTTCTTTATGTACTGTCTCTATAAATTTCTCAAAATCGTCACTTTTTAACAGATCTTTCAATTTCCCTTCAATTTCTAGATTCTCTTGCTCAGTAACCATCATTTCTTCTTGCAAGTATTAGATATTCAACATTAGATCCATTGCATACTTATTGGAAACCCTGGCAAATTTCTGACAAAAACCAGCATTACCAGCAAATAACGTTGGTCTCACATTTGTTCTCATCCCTCGCGGTATTTTTTTAGATTTGTAATATTGACCTAACATCATTAGGTGCAAGTCCAGTGACACAAGCTTTTTACCATAGTTCTCATACTTGCGTTTTAGGCTGGTGACGGACGGGGTGCTTAGGAATTCCACTTCCTCTCCTAGACCTCTTAGTACACTTGCCTCATCCTCTGTTGTAAACCTATTTTTTACCATAAACATTTTGACATAACTCCCTCTGACTGTAAGAATAAAGCACTTTCGTCACAATGACGTGTCTGTGTGCATCCTCAACAGCCTTTGCATTGTTTCTATGGCATATACTTTAGAGAAAGCTGAGCAATGCACTGAGCTTTATCCCGCAGTCTTTAGGAAATTGAATACAGCAGTGGTAAAGCATGTGCAAAGCCAATCCATTTTAATAAGGCATAAAAATGCACCAATCTGGTGATTGATAAGGGACTTCCAATTCAGACTCACACTAATTGTAATAACTCTTTAATAGTTACATTAATAGTAGTAGAGATAGATAGATAGATAGATAGATAGATAGATAGATAGATAGATAGATAGATGTTTAAAGCTTACATATATGTTCAGAAACTACTTACTATATTTAGGCATAAGAAACTGTTAGTGCATTTACATAATAGTGGAAATGAACAATTTGTTCCAAATCCCTGCTACCCACCGTCTAGTCCCTTGTTTCATATGAAACCCTTTATAGACATCTTCACTATGTATTGAGACTTCTGGTGCCAAGTAGGAATAGTACATTCAAATTCAAATCATGATATTAGGCACTATATACAGTAGTGTTTAAAGTAATAGCAGTCCAATATGACTAACTAGATTATTCAGTTTTTTTATATAAATTGTATTACCATGTGTCAAACAATTTACCAGTTGGTGCAGTAGATTCTTATAAATCCAACAGACTCGGCATTCATGAACTGTATGTCTTTGAGTTTGTGTAATTGCATAATTAATTGAAAGGAGGTGTGTTCAAAATAATAGCAGTGTGGAGTTCAAGTAGTGAGGTCAATCATTCTGTGATGAAACAGGTGTGAATCAGGTGGCCCTTATTTAAAGAGGACCTGTCACTCCCTGCTGCATGGTAATCTAAATGCAGCACTGAATGCAGCATGTCTGCTGCATTCAGGGAAGGGGTCCCCCATGTGTCTGTGTGCTGTGTACCCCGAGATATAGCCTTTGTAAAACTCACTGTTAGAAGTCAGCTCGATTGACGGGGGCCATTCCTTCCCCCTCTGCATCTCTGTGCTGCTTCTGCTGTGCTAGCTCTGCCGTCCTCCTCTGTGTCACTCATCCTGCCTCACACAACATGCAAATCATTTGTCCTGATGTCAGCTCCAGATTCCTGCCCTGCTGTCTGAACAAAGCATAAACAGTACAGCAGGAGGTGGCACAGACAGGCAAAGGGGAAGGGAATGGCCCCTGTCAATCGAGCTGGCTCCTGCACCAGGGACTGCCCTCATGGCTTCTAACAGTGAGTTTTAGGGCCCTTTCACATGAGTGTTTTTTGAAATTTGCGGCAGATGCGGTGAAAAAAACGCATCTGCCGCAATTACCGCATACCGGCTGCACTTGCGGCGCGGTTGCGGTAAACGCCATGCAAAGTATAGGCGTACTTGCGGCAGGTGCGGCAAGTGCGGTTTTGCACTTGCGGCAGGTGCGGCCGCGAAAAAAAACGCGGCTGACCGCGGTTTTTTTCGCGGCCGCACCTGCCGCAAGTGCAAAACTGCACTTGCCGCACCTGACGCAAGTGCGCCTATACTTTGCATGGCGTTTACCGCAACCGTGCCGCAAGTGCAGCCGGTATGCGGTAATTGCGGCAGATGCGTTTTTTTCACCGCATCTGACGCAAATTTCAAAAAACGCTGATGTGAAAGGGCCCTTACTGAGGCTATATCTCTGGGTACACAGCACACAGACACATGGGGGCCCCCTTACCTGAATGCAGCAGACATGCTGCATTCAGTGCTGCATTTAGATTGCCATGCAGCAGGGGGGTGACAAACCCTTTTAAGGGTGAAGCCAGCACATGTTGTACACGCATTTCTCCTTGAAAGTCTGAGACATATGGGTCTTTCGAGACATTGTTTAAAAGAACAGCGTTTTGATTAAAAAGTTGATTGGAGAGGGTAAAACTTGTAAAGAAGTGTTGACAATGATAGGATGTTCAGCTTAAATGATCTCTAATGTTTTGAAAGCAAGTGGAAGAAAATGAAAGACTACCATTTGAATGGATCAAAGAATAGCCAGAACAATAAAGGCTCAGCCAATGACCAACTCCAGGATGATCAAAGACAGTCTCAAGTTACCTGTGAGTGCACAGACATTCAAAGACGTGTATGGAACTGGATACAATTTGCCAAAGAACACATCAACTGGCCTAAAGAGAAATGGAGAAATATTTTGTGGACTAATGAAAGGAAAATTGTTCTTTTAGGGTCCAAGCTACAGTCCACTGAAATAGTGAGGCATAGTGGTGCAAGCATCATGATCTGGGCATGTTCTCTTACTATGGTGCTGGGTCTATTTACCACATACAAGGGATTATGGACCAGTCTGCATACATGAGAATACTTGAAAGGGTCATGATGCTTTATGCTGAAGAGGAAATGCCTTGGAATGGGTGTTTAGAGAAGACAACGACCCTAGACACATTATTAAATGAGCAAAATCTTGGTTCTAATCTAAGGTTGCTTTCACATCAGCGTTTTGCGCTGATCGCGGCAGTTGTGGTGAAAAAAAAGCAACTGCTGCGATTGCCGCATAACGGCCGCAAGCCCCATACAATGTCTATGGGGCTTGCGGTAAGTGTGCGGCAGGTGCGACAAGTGCGGTTTCAGCACATGCGGCAGATGCGGCAAGTGTGGTTTTGGCACTTGCGGCAGGTGTGGCCACGAAAAAAATGCGGTATACCGCGGTTTGTTCGCGGCCGCACCTGCCGCAAGTGCCGAAACCGCACTTGCCGCACCTGCCGCAAGCCCCATAGACATTGTATGGGGCTTGCCGCAAGTGAACCGCAAGTGTGGCCGTTATGCAGTATTCGCGGCAGTTGCGGTTTTTTCACCGCAACTGCCTCGATCAGCGCAAAACGCTGATGTGAAAGGGGCCTAATAAAAATGAAGTTATGGAGTAGCCAGTGCAATCCCTGGACCTTAATACGGTCGAACACTTGTGGGGTGACATCAAAAACGCAGTTTCTTAGGCAAAATCAACAAATTCAAATAAATTGTGGGATGTAATCAGAGCATTCTGAGCTGTAATAACAGTTTACAGGTGCCTGACATTGGTTGAAACTGTGCAAAATAGATGTGAAGCAGTTCTAAAAAACTGAGATAAATATTAGGTTATTTATTCACAGCAATGCTAAATCCTAAAAAAAAGAGCACGTATTTTCAGTTTGTAAAAACAAATGCAGACACTATTGATAATAAATCTTTCTCATAATTACAGTTAGTGATTAAATGTAGAAAAGGGACACAAAAAACAATATCGCTATTCCAACAAATGCTGTGTTTCTTTACTGTTTGTGTATTCCGTTCTAGTGTGGATGCTTTCATAGGCACGTGTAACTTTACAGTTGAAAGCCGAGGAGTTAAATGCCATAAGATATGTAATTTATCCTTATAGCATGAAGCTATAAAAGTTCCCCTACAATAACATTCTTCTTAACTAAGAAAGGATAATCTCTAACAAAATAAATTACTATCCACTAAGGAAGACACTTCCACTTTATTAGCCGTTATTTATTGGCTGGTAAACAGATAGCCGAATCCTCTACGTTCCTTTTTTCTTGGAGTTTTCAATCCATGAAAAAGTTAGAAAAGTTAATATTGTATATATTTTCCTCTAAAAGGAAAATTAGCCAGAACAACGGTGATACTCTTCCTCATTCATCTTCACTAACACATTCTTCATTCAAAATGTCAGATAGTATAGAGGAGAGAAGACAACACAGCAGCATGACAAATATACCTTTTGATTGCTTATAACACACAACAAAAAGTAGGACTGAATATCTTAATGTTTTCCTCTTTCCATTCCCCAATTACTGGGTGAAAATTTGCTGCAGATTTTAAAGGTCGCCCATAGAAAAAGAGGACAATATTTCCACAATGACCAGGTATGAAAGTATGAAAGTTGCTTTGGCAGCTTTGAATTTAATCCTACTGTAATCAGGTTTCAGATTGCAGATAAATTTTATCCACACATAAAATATTTTATTCTAAAGTAAAAACAAAAAAATCAATAATGTCAACTAAGGGTACTTTCAGATCAGCGTTTTTTTGAAATCGCGGCAAATGCGGTGAAAAAACCGCATCTGCCGCAATTACCGCGTACCGGCTGCACTTGCTTTGGGAGTGAACTAATTACCTTTGTAAATGGATTAATGTTCACCACATAAGCTAGGCTCTAACCTGAAAAACAACTGGGAAAATGGGCTGGTTCATGCTTTGTATCAGGCAGTAGGAAATGTTTGGACAACTGCTTTGCGTCAGGCACTAACCACCTTTTTAGTTGTAGTGATGTGGACAGCAGAAGCCAGGCTGTGACCACTCAAACAGCAGGGGAAATAGCCTGGTGTGTGCTTGGTAGTAGACAGTAGGAAATGTTTGGACTATTACTTTGCGGAGGGCACAAAACGCCTTTTTAAGTGTAGTAATCTGGACTGCAAAAGCCAAGCTCATACCTCAAAAACAATGGTGAGAATGGGCTATTGCGTACTTGGCAGCAGGCAGTAGTCTATGTTTGGACTACTGCTTTGTGGAGGGCACTAAATGCCTTTTTAAGTGGACTAATGTGCACCACAAAAGCCAGCCTCTGACTCCAAAAACAACAGGGAAAATGGTCTGGTGCGTGCTTGGTAGCAGGCATTAGGAAATGTTTGGACTATTGCTTTGTGGAGGGCACTAAATGCCTTTTTTAAGTGTAGTAATGTGGATCGCAGAAGCCAGGCTCTGACTCCAAAAACAAATGGGGAAAATAGACTGGTGCTTTGAAAAAAAAAAAGGCAGCACAAAATGCTAGTACTCTGTGTGCTAGAAAAATAGAGCTTTGCCTCTAACAAGAGCTGTTTGAAGATGGAAACTGGAAGAACACTTTACCCTCTCCCTACCTAATACACAATCTCTCCATCCTTGTACTCTGACTTTGTTGTGTGTTTTCAACTTGAAAATAGCTCTTTTTTGGTGGTAATATGTAGCTACTGACTGGCTCCTTCAAACTGTCCCTGCTCGAGTATCTCTCCCTCCCTACTCTATACTGACCTAGTATACATGGCAGGCATCCCTGAAAAAGGATTTTGTGTTATCAAAAAGCCTAAACACTCTCCCTAGCACTTCAGTGATCTCTCCCTATGATTCTACAATGTAGGGTCTGGATGCAATGTGCCCAAAATGGCAGCAACAGGGCTTACATAGACCCCTTGATGCTGCGCAGCCAGCCAATGACAACGAAGATGTCTGCGACATTACTGTGATTAGTTAAAAAGCCCACCTTGTTTAGCAGCTGCAAAGGAGGCGCCAGTACTGCAGGACAGACATCTGAATATAATGAGACTGGTGGACAAATACTTGCAATACAAAGAGTAACACAAATACCGTACTATTCATGCGAATAGCAAATAGGAATGAATACACTTGCTAATCACTAGTCACGCTTTAATAATGACTGCAACTAAGTATCCGCAACCCAGTTCATTTACATTGTGGCCTGACATACAGGTGTTAATTTGCAGTTAGGCATTAGGCAATAATGTGCAAACATTCAACTCCAGTGCTGATTGCTTGGGTCTGAATCATATCACTCAATGCAAGAGGGAAGAAAGAAAAAAGAAACAACAGCCTCAACACTTCTCTTCCCTTCTTCTAAGATGCATGTATCTCAAATTTAACTATTTTGGCCAGTTGTACTGTTATGAACCGATGACTCAGGAGTAACATTCAGATTCCATAGAAGTCATTGGTTACTGTACTGATCGCAATCCCTGGCTACACACCGCAACTAGAAGTAGCCGTGGGATGTAACTAACCAGACCTAGAAACCTCTGCACAGCCGGAAAACTAACTGCTCCTAAAGATGGATGTAGGAAAAGCTATCTTGCCTCAGAGCAGAACCCAAAAGAATAGCAAGTTCCCACAGATATTAACTGGGAAACAAGAGAAAGAAAAACAAACACTGGCAGAGTAAAAGGTTTAGCAAAAGAGGCCAAACTAGCTAAATAGCAAAGACAGGATAGAATACTATTGCGGTCAGTATAAAACACTATAAAAAAACCACCAACAGCAGAATTACCCTGTGTCTCTAAGACTCGGCGCCCTCTATATCTGCAGACTTCTATAAATCAAATGACAGCAGAACTGGAAATAACAGATAATAGTGAATGGTAAAATTCTTAGGAAGAAAACTTCCTAAATGAGAGCAGATAAACCAATATAGAGAATAAATTGCAACCTCACAACTCAGAATAAGATAAAACATAAGCAGAACCTTAAGCACACAAAAGTGTGCCAAAAAAATATAAAAAAAAACACACACTTAGCTTGCAAAGAATTCCACAGAGCAGAAGAAACTAGAGAGATATGAACTCCTCCAGGAACCAAAGACAACTGGCAAGGATTGATCCACTTCAAACCATTATATGCTCCAAGAACCAGATTGCCAATCATCACCATCACCTGTGTAGCCCACACAGTTAGCTACATCACTAGCAACAACCACCGGAGGGAGCTCCAATGAATTAACAACAATTAACCACCCCATTCTACTTGGTCATTTGTTCAGGACATTAAACATGCAGATGCCATTGCCCAGGACTGGCTACATGGGCCTAAGGCTAAAGACTTTCTGGACCAATGCACGAAAGGCAAGGTGGTGGCATTCAAACTGGATAAGGGATACGGGTTCCTAGAGTAACATGGGACTAAACATTGGTGTTTTGTCAACCTCGCTACTCTGTAGCATGACAATCTTCCCCAAAGACTACGTACCATCTTTGTTGGCGATGAGGTCACATTCATGAAAGTGAGGGCATGACGGGGTGGTTTGCGGTTGGAATATTTCAGGATGGCACCGCCACCCAATTTGAGAAGTATCAAGTGGAGACAAGTGGCAGGTGGAGACTGACCTAGAGAGAAGTTGGGGTCGGGTGTGGTCAAAGTGTCTCTTGGACTGTAGTTGGCCACTATTGCCCTTGAGGTCTCTGTGGAAATAGCAAGAGGGCAAGAGGAATCCTTGAGCTCTTTTACCACCACTGAGGCTTTCTCTGGACTCACTTAGGCCCTGCGCCCACCATGTGTTGTTTGATGTTTTTTTTACACAGATTCAGAATCTGCATAAAAATCTTCATGTCTATCCTGAGGCCAGCAAAGTGTAGGACAGGGAACAGATAATTATGAGTCATGCACACAAATGAACGCGCTTGCATAGCCATGTCCATTCACCACCAAACTAAACTGCAAAAACTGAGTGCAAAAAAAGCACAAGAGTCACACAAAAAGTACTCTGGTATAAAAAAAATTCCAATTTTCAGCAAGTGCTGTAAAAAAAGTTCAAAAATAGGGCCATTTGTTTGTACGTTTTTTGCAAACTTTTTTTACAGCACTTGATGAAAATTGGAATTTTTATTATAACAGAGTGCTTTTTTGTGTGATTCTTGTGCGTTTTTTTGCACTCAGTTTTTGCAGTTTAGTTTGGTGGTGAATGGATGCGGTTATGCAAGCACGTTCATTTGTGTGCACGACTCATAATTATCTGTTCCTTGTATTTCTCCTGCTCTGCAGGAGAGGGAGGTGCTCCACCCCTCCCATATGAGTTGTTCACACAATTAGTTAGCCTCACAGGAAAGGCCAGCTTCACACCACGTTTTTTGTGATCCGGGCCGATCCGATGAGAACCGGATAGGCCCAGATCACATTTCAGCCCAATAGTTTGCCTATGGGGTCGGATGGAGCCGGATGGCAGCTATCTGCCGTCCAGTTTCCATGTGTCTGGGTGAATCCGGGAGGACTCAGATTTTTCACTCGGACACAAAAATACTACATGCACGATTTTTGTGTCCGGGGAGAAAAATCTCCCCAAACCAGATACTCCAGGATCCTCCCGGATTCTGCCGGATCCTCCTGAATCCGGGGAAATCCGGCGCTCCCTAACATGGGAGCCTATGGGGCCGGATTGCCCAGATCAGGGAGGATCTGGGAACTGGACACCTGCGGCCGCACGCCGCTGTTATTTAATGACTAGCTCCCAGTGAGCCACAGTCCTGAATCATCAGCAGCTTCAGCTGCGTGCGGCTGCACATCGGACTGGAGGGCATATTAGCCCTGTGTGCTGATCCGGTCCGAAGCTGTCTGGTCCATAGAGGACAGCACCAGATCGGATCTAAACGTGGTGTGAAACCAGCCTAAGCCCACTGTCACGTCCTACTGACGGACCCCACACGTGGACCCACTGGACCGCGTAGTGCGGATGCTGATACCGGGATAATAGAGAGGCGGACCAGTATAGTAGAGTTAACAGGTTTATTGAACAAAACAAGAACCCACGCCCCACGGGAGGGCCACACGGCCACAGCACCGGAGCACCACCAAAGGAGGCCCCGGAGCGCTTAACCCCTATACAGGGATACCGCCGGAACCAACCTCAGAAGGACCAATGAAGCGGACACGGGTGTTAAACCGACCCAAGGCAACGTGGAAACAACACCGCAACCAGGTATAAGATAGGACACGGGGAACCGGGAACACGGGGAATCTGGAGCAGGACTTGAGGCAGCGATTTCAGCATGGAAGAGATCCGGGTAGCAGGCCAGGAACACGGAAGTCAGCGAGGAGCCGACAGGGAGGAGATCTGCAGGAAGGAACATACAGAAATCAGATATCAAGCAAAATAAGGAACAACCTGACCAGACCAGGAATAGCAACTTCACTAAATAGAAATTGCCCTGGCAAAGACTGACAGGAAACAGGAAGCTTATATTACAGCAGGGCAGTCCTGATTGGCAGGACACAGAGGCATGGTGATTGGCTGAGGGGAGGAGCATGCTCCCTGCAGTTATCCAGCAGATACTGATTTGGAGATGGAGTTTCATGTGCACAAGCAGTAGCCCCGAAAGTGAGGAGACGAGCAGCGCTACTCAAGCAGAGGGTGCTGGAACCCTGCGGCTGGGGACGGCTCCGCGCACCCAAGGAGCATACGGCAAGGAAGACGAAGCCCTGGAAGCCGCAACCCGACCGACCAGTGGGCGGCGGCTGTCAGTGCCCCGGAGCCGTCGGCGGACAGACGACACCCGGGATCCTGGACACCGGACAGGAGCGGTAGGAGCAGGAGGAGTGGAGGTAGCAGGCCGAGGAGCACGGGCAGCAGACCCCCGGGTGGTTACACCCACAGTGTATGAGGTCCTGGCTGACTCCTGTATAAAGGTATGCTCACACATAAGCAGGTTTTAAATGCATATATCAGTTAGAGACTGCTTCTGTCAGGGCAACCGTGACGATGGTGAGGCAGCTTAATGTATATTTTTTTGCAAAAAACATACAAACCAATAGCCTTGTTTTTGAACATTTTTTACAGCACTTGCTGAAAATTGGAATTTTTATTATAACAGAGTGCTTTCTGTGTGGCTCTTGCACTCAGTTTTTGCAAAGTGTAGGACAGGTCAGAAGTGCTGTGGCCACATTGCTTTTTTGTTTCCTTGCACATGTAGTTCAGATTTCTTTTTTTCTGCCTCAAAACCTGCAAGAAAAAAACACATTAGCACAGCAATTCAGAACTCTCATAGACTTTTCTGCCTTCAGGATAGGCATACAGATTTTCAAAATCTGCATCCAAAAAAGCATCAAACAACATTGTGGGGCCACAGTTGGATTCACTGGTGCATGATGCTGGCTGTGTAAGGCTGATTTCACCTTGCGATTTTTGGCCATCCATGGCTGTCCGTTGTAAAACTGACAGCCACGGATCCGATGTGGCCCCCATGTATCCCTATGAGCACGGATTGGTGCTCTATTGTTATCCGATTTGTCACTGATCCAATTCTGTCCGATGTTTTGCTGTCCCTAGAATCGGAGACTGCTCCGATTTTTGGCACAGCAGACCAAATCTGACAGAATCGGATCCGATGTGGTCTGCGGCAATTAACATGGGGGCCTATGGAGCGCGGGTCCAGGAAGACATCGGATCATTTCCAGGACCCGATATTTGTGTACTGAGCATGCTTAGTATGCTAAAACTGCTCTTTCCTGTGTAATTTCACTTCCGCAGAGTATATACATACATTGCTGATGTAAAATTAACTGAAGCAAGTGTTAAAAAAAAAAATCCTCAGCTTTCCAGTGTGTCCCGCGATGCGCGCCATCTAGCTCCAAGGGCTTAAGGGCGGGGCTACGCAATCAGCTGATCAGTCACATTAAGCCCTCGGAGCTAGATGGTGTGCATCGCGAGATATGCCAGAGAAGTGAGGATATTTTTTTTATTTGTAACAGTTGCTTTAGTTAATTTCACTTCCACAATGCATTGAAGAAGTGAAAGTTCCCGGCTTGCTTCCTCCCGGCTCTTTCTGTGTCCAGATCCATGAAAATCATGGACCAGGACACAGAAATGGCATCTGGAGGCACACATTCGATGCTGTCCCTTCCTGTCTGTGGGGTCCTGCAATAAATAGGATCCCCACGGACAGGAAAATATTGCAATGTGAAACCAGCCTAATCTGACATAAAATAAATTATGGAAAAACAAGTTTTGGGCTCCACCCTATTTTTAATTGCCAACCAAGGTTAGGCCTCTTTCACACATCCGTGCAAACAGACTCGTGTGAGAGGCCATTTTTGGGGGCCATGTGTCTGTGTCTCTGCCACCATGTAACACACGTATATGTCTGTGTGCTATCTGTATTGCACACAGACAACATGTCAATGTAAACTCATTTGTCTCCAGCACTGCCTGTACCTCTCACTTCCAGGGCCGCTGCAGCTCACAGTTCAGTGAATATTCATAAGCTTAATAAGTGGCCTCGGAAGTGAGAGGGACGGGAACATTTTTGGAGTCCGGTTAGTATAAAATTTTTTATTTTTAAACTTAAAACTTTTTGCTGCAGTCCATGCAGACGGATGTCAGACTGATGACATCCATGTGCAGGATGTTTATGCATGGACCCATTGACCTGAATAAATCCGTAGGTTCGTTCTGCCAGTCAAAAATGGACATGTCTCCATGTGGAGAAACGGTCCATGCAGAATCACGGACATTTGAAAATTTTCGTACATTTACAATGGTCTGTGCTTCTGGTATGTGTCGGCACGGACTGCACACATCCAGGAGGCTCGGATGTGTGAAAGAGGCCTTAAAGTAGGCAGCAGAGGGCTGGTGTTCTTAGCAGGGCGAGGGCTCATCGTTACGCTATAGGATAGCATCCCACATCCACTCCAGGAATTGGCGCATTCAAAAGAAGCTCCAATTACTGGCGCTTTACCTGCCACGTCCAGTTGCCATATAGCAGTGGCAAACTGGATAATAAGGGGTTAATGGCAGCTTTGTTGTGCCAGCAGTCATTAAGCCCGAAATTCTTACGTTTGGGCCAATGTTACACATCCCTGATCCTCTGCAACATCTTTTTGATTGCATGATTCGGTAAAGAACACAGCTGTCATGCCGTAGGGCCAGTCTCTCTAATGGACATTGAGATTGGTGCCTATCATGCGGCTCTATGCGCCTCTCCTGCTCTATCCCTACTGTGGGGCCAGTCTCTGCTGAGCAGGAAGATCCATGCCCATCATGCAGCTCCGCTGGTCCTGCTTACCCTTGGGGTATGCCTTCCACTGTTCACCCTGCCCGTGGTTCTATGGGGCCATCTGCTTCCTTCTCATCAGGGAACCTGCATCTTCAAGGCAGGTCTCCTGGAAATGTTGTACTAATGGTACTTCTCAAGGTGTATTTCTTCATAGGAGACAGTTTTGCTTGATATTTTGCAAAACTGTGGTATTGCATTAAATAGTATAATCAATCAGGTGATCACACGTTCAAGTCTCCCAAGGGGCTAAATAATCATTATACAATGCAAAACCCAAATTATAATGACAAAATTGTATTTATTTACCTAAGTTTCAAATTGCAGTGAGGTCAATTGCGTCACTCCACTTTTCGCTTCAGGCAAGAGAAAAGCTATAATTGGCCCTGTACAAAGGTTGTTGAGGCTTGAAAAAAAAACTGTAGTCTCTTAATATAACTATGGTGCACATGCTGGCACAATTGCCCAGTATTGTGAGTGAGCAATGACATTACCACAGATATTCTATTTGAATCTATTTCAATGTTATGCTTAGTAGATGAGGACAGCTTCTTTAAATTCACTTATATTGAGAGAAAGTGAATTTATACAGTTGGCAAGGGACGGGAAGGAATTAATCTAGGAGTGCAATAAGCACCTTAAATACAAAGTTGATTCACAGAATTTTAGAACAATTGATGGTGAAAATGCAATATAGTAATTATTCCACTAAAATGTTATTTTAGCCCCAAAGTTTTCATTTTCACAAGGGGTAATAAGAGAAATTGTACCCTCCAATTTGAAACAGAATTTTTCTTTAGAATGCCAATACCCCATATGTATCACAAACTACTGATTGACGAATTCAAAGGACGGTGTTTGGAACATCTGTGCTGCACATGCAAAGAAATTACCACAGTTCTCAGGTAGTGATGGTTTATTCCTACATGTTTTGAAGTTTATTCCCCGTTCCTTCCTCAGGGAACTATTTTTTTGGTTCCCTGGGGAAGGAGTGGGGAAAAAGCTCTGAAACACGGAGGTAAACCATCACTACCTGACAACTGTGGTCATTTCTTTGCATGTGCAGTGCAGATGTACTAAACATCGACCTTTGATTTAATCTTCTGTTTACCACTGCATGTGGAGTGTTGGATCCTGCAGCAGCCATTTTATACACTTACATCGGTTGTGGGTCACACAACCATCCCAGGTGAGCAACTGCAATCATTTGCCTTGCTAAAAAGCCCATCCAAACATAAGACCCTATTGTGCTCTTTTCTCCTCATTTCTAGTTTTTCAAACTACTAATTCTACAAAGCTCAAAGCTCAAAAGGGAAGGAGCACTATTTTGAAGTGCACATTTTCCTGTAATGGGTTGTGAATTTTGTATCAAATTTGCCAAGTCCCTGAGTTGCCAGAACAACTGAACCCTGAAATGAATCCTGATTTTAAAACACACATCTCCTAAAATTTACAAGTGACATCTGTTTTTTGGTCCATTTTGCATCCAACTGCTATGTGACTGTCTGACATTTCTCTCAGATCACATCCGAGTGATGTCCATGTGCAATCCATTTTTTTTCTCAGCAGCTATTTACTGTATAATCATTTACAGGAACATTTTACAGTGTTCTGAGCTACAGAATGATAATGTATCAGTGAAAAAAATGGATGCCTCTCGGATGGTCCGTGTTCGGTCCATGATTTTGTCGGACCCACAGACTTGCATTGGCGAGTCTCGCGTGTGAATATCAAACTGTTTCAGCATGTTGCATTTGGCTTCTCATCTGTCAATTGGATGAGAAAAAAAACACCCGCCACTCCCAAATGTGCTCTCGGACATTGAATAACATTGGTCTGACTGCAATGTAAGAAAAACTTGCATTGCAGTCGTTCACCTTTCACGCCAGTGTGTCCATACCCTTATGGAGATCACCTACTCCACTACATCCATATCCACATAGTGTGCACCTTTAGGGCAGCTTCACACTGCAGTCAGATCTGAACACAGAACCCGAGGGCAATCCCCATAGGATACTATGGGACCAAAATCCGGTCCGGGGCTGTCCAGTTTAAACTGGACAGCCCCGGACCGGACCTGACCACAGTGTGAAGCCGCCCTTAGAGTTAAATATTTTGGCTTCTATGAGCTTCTACAAAATGCAGGTATATTATTATGTAATTCAATGAGATCTGCATGCAGTGAATCAATCTTCAAAGTATTTAATGAACTTATTGACAAGCCTTGCATATTTTTAGGAATTCCCAGTTGATTACAAATCCTAAGCCATATTAAAAGGCTTGTTAAAGAGGCAATTATGACTTTTAGGGTTGTTACCTTTATTAGGTGGCATTAGAGTTTTCCACTTCCTCACTGAAGTGACAATTTGCATATGCAGTTGATTATTATACACTATTTATCAATATTTTGCTTTGGCATTAAAATATTGTGTGATACTCCTTTCTGTGGATATTGTTTAGCTTGTTTTTCTACTATACCCATCAAAATGTTACATTTTTCTTTTGGTTTCACAGCTTGCAATAAATAATAAAATAAAAAAAAATACTTTTACGTCATGAAACAAAATTGTCTTGCATTTGAAAATAATATTGTGCTTTCTCTATGTTAAACCTATATATTTCATTTGAGTTTGATAGGCTTTTTCTCTTGGGCATGACTGCCAGTGCACTTTCAGCACCTTTACTTTTAAGGAAAATTCTGTAACATTTATCACATCTTCCTGTCAGTTAGTGATGGTTTGTAAAACCCTTGTGATTTTATGGAAACAAAGAATATTTTCAGTCATCAAGAATCATTATTTTCCTTTCCAGTTATGATCTTTTTTGTTTCTGTTTCTTGGATACAATCCCATGAGAAAGTCGTTAAAACTAAGAGTTGTGTCTTGCCATATCCAATATAATCTATCAAACTCAGCTGCTATCAATAGATTTATACAGCGATATGAGTTTGTTGACTGACTTGCCAAAAAATCCTCTTAAGTAAAATAATTCTATTATTTTCTTTATTAAAGGCAACATTATATAACAAGGTATATAGTACTATTTTCATTTTATATATATGGTAAAACAGCTTCTTGTTACAAGAGTATATGTTACTAAGAAATAATTAATGGAATCATATTTATCACCACTGTATACTTTTAACACAGTGTAAAATATGACTAGTCAGTCATAAAATGGACTAAATTTATCAGGGAGGCTTTGATATGTATGGTGCATCTTCACACTGTCTAGTAAGTTTAAACCACATATTTATTGACTTAAGGCCCTGTCACACATAAAGAGATCGCTAACGAGATCGCTATTGGGATCACTGTTGCGTCACGAAATTCGTGATAAAACAGCGATGTCGTTCTGTGTGACACGCACCAACGATCTGGCCCCTGCTGTGAGATTGTTGATCGTTGCACACTGCTCTGGGTCATTCCTGCGTCGTTGTGCTCCCACTGGGAACGCTACATCGTTGTGTTTGACAAAGATAATGAGCAACGATCTCAATGCTACGCTATGGAGAGAAAATTCATAACGACCTCGGTGTAATTCTGGATCGCTAGTGCGTCGTTATGTGAGACTGGGCCTTTACTGTGGGCCAGAAAATTGCATTAAATGCTGCCACATTTCTTGGTACACATTGTCACTTTTTGACTATGCCTTTAATCTATTTAGACCATTCTTTCATTTAAGACAATGTGACAAAAAAGTTTAAAACCCATCAATAGATATGAGCAAACCGTTGGTAGTTCAAATTCAGATCGGTTCGTCAAACATGCAACAGTTGATGAACAGTTTGAAGATCTTCTGAACCCCATTTAAATCAAGGGAAGGAAAAATCAAAGGCTTAGAAAACACCTTAAAAAAGGCCCAAAAGTTGCCAAACACAGCTCAAACAGTTTTACAGTAGAGCCCCATTGTTTTGGCACAGACATAGCTTCTAAACTATTACTTAGCAAGCTTCAGCGCCACTGTTACAATGCACATGCTTGCAGGTCCGCTCAAGAACCTCAGACATCCTCATCATAACTTCTTTGACAGTGGCCTAACTACCGCGGTCACAGCGGTTGTGGCTGAGACCGGGCCCTCCCCCTGGGGGCCCCGAGATCCTCAGGGGGACCCCGAGCTCCCCGGGGGGCCCTGCTGCCTGTGCCCCCAGCCGCCCGCCGCGACCGCGATCACTTCCTGCAGCAGCGCAGCAGTGCCCGCCCCTCCAAAAGCCGGGAGAGGCAGAGCCGGTAATCGTGCGCTTCTCACCCGGCCGGCCCAACTACCACCCCCCCCGATTCTCACCGCGCCGACACAACCAGCACCCCCACCCCACTTCCCACCCGTCCGGCACCACTAGCACCCCCCACCCCGCTTCTCACCAAGGGGGCCCCTAAGTGATTCTTGCACCGGGGCCTGCGGGACACTTGTTACGCCACTGTTCTTTGAGGTTGTGCCAGGTTACACATGGGGCATCACACATCCCGTTGTGGCCCCAGCATGTTGTTAGATGCTTTTTTTAAGCAGGTTTTGAGAATATGCCTGTCAATCCTGAAACCAGCAAAGTCTGAGAGTTCAGAAGTGCTGTGCCATCATGTTTTTTTTTTCCTTACAGAACTTTTGCAGATTTTGGGGCACAAAAAAAATCTAAACCACATGTGCAAGGAATCCAAAAAGCATCATGGGAATAGCAAAGCAATTCTGGCCTGTCAGACTTTGCTGGCCTCAGGATAGGCATGCAGATTTTGATGCAGATTCTCAAAAATCTGCCACAAAAAAAACCCTTCAAGCAATGCACCAGGGACACATGGCCTAAGAGAGTCCAAGAAGAGCCGCAGTTGTGGTGAAAGTGCTTGAGGATTCATCTTGCCCCCTGGCTATTTCCACATAGACTTCTAGGGCTGGGGTGGCCCACTACAGTCCTCAGAGTCTGAAAACAGTGCAAGCTTTCAGGATTTCCTTAGTATTGCAAAGGTGTTAACTTCATCACCTACAAAGATGATGATTCCAGCACCTTGTGCAATACTAAGGAAATTCTGAAAAACATGCACTTTTTGTGGCCCTTGAGAACTGCACCTGGCTAGCCCTGTTCTACTGGTGTGTGTAATGTCTTGCATTTTCATACTTCAGGACGTCAGGCCAGAGCCCTGTGGCTTGTTCACTAGTCTCAGTATAGCACTACCAAAGCACCTGTTTGCAGAAGCAGTCCAGCACACAAGGAGTGAGCAACAAAAATACAAGTCTTGGCCAAGGAAGAACTGAAAAAACAACAACTCCAACAAGTCCTTCTCTGGCCAAAATGCCAACAAAAGGGATGGGTTAATATATTACCGACTCACCAACTTGCCTTTAGTAGGGTCCACTGACATTGTCTCTCGCCATTTTCAGCCATGCCCTAGTGCTGGGCAGTGTGGTTAGTATGGCACCATGGCAGCTGTGGGAGACATGGAATGTGGGCAAAGTCTGATGTTTTATTAAAGTGTTCTGATGAACTCCCTATAACCATTTGGGGGAAATGCATTATGAGTATACTTCTCTCAGAGTGAAACTTTACCTTATTTTTTGCCTGTATATCATGTATACCCTATCAATTGATTCCATGTAATTACTATGCCATTTGCTGTACAGTATGTATGTGGCTGACAACTGCATTGCTTATGTCTGTGTTTTTATGGGGACAATTTTAATGGTGATTGAGGATGATGGAGGAACTAGGGACAACCATACCCTGTAGGACAGACAGGAACACTGGACATCGAAAAAACATGAGACAAAATGTGCATAGGGTCTTATCTCTAGACAGAGTGGGGCTATCGCCCCATGAAATTTGCTTGCCTGGTCCGGTTGTGTAAAACCACAAGCAGTGTTAGCGCTCGTACAGCTGCCACTGGATCCACACCTCCACATGCAATGTGGCAAACAACTGGAAACAGGACAAAGTGCCGGTGATCCGCGCTGCTGGAAGGGAAAACCAAGACCCAAGAAGTCTGGTGTAATGGTGTAGATTTATTCCGACGCATTTCAGAGCAGCCTCTGCTCCTTCCTCAGGGATTAATCAGGATAATAATCAGGATCCTGTTTCCAGGAACACCGGAGAGGCCGTCTAGATTTGGGTGCATCTGCCTGGCTAATCAAGAGAAACATGCCATAGGGAAAGTATCACCTGACTGCTGTGACTTGCACCTCAAGTCCGCATCTTGCATCAGAGCCCAGGATTGGATCCGCACCTCATTACAGATCAGGTCCAAAAGTTGGTAGTTTGATGGAGCCATTGCTCACATATATCTCCATCTCATGCATGATGCCACCCTGTTTCTGGTTCTGCTGATTCCAACTTAAATTCTGCCCCTGGGATGGTTAGGTAGATGACATCCTTTGAGTTCAGGTCAGTCATGCCTTGCAGGGGATCCATCCCCAAAGTACTGCTTAATGCCGTCATGGTACCAAGTTACACTGTAGTAACAGACATTATAACTGCATGCGTGGCACTGGAAAACCACAGGTAAAATAGCAAGAAGATTTTGACTCAGTTTTGCGGGTTTTTGTGTTTGCTTTGCCTCAGGGGCCCGCCACTTCCATTGAGTGAAAGGATTCAGACTCGAGCAGTCCGTGCCAAAGTTAAATATTTGCACACATTGAAAAAAAAGGCACTCACCCGGTGATAGTTGTTCCTCAATGGACGACTTTAATCAGCATTATGGTACAGGGTGCTGGGGAGGGGGTGTCAGAGGTGCAGACGACAGCACCATTTTGGATCAACTGATCCTTCGACTGGTCTTGGAGCCAAAGTACTTTCGGGTTCTGATCTGGCACAAATCCCTAGTCATATTAAAAAGCTTGTCAGAAAGCGACTATGACTTTGAGGAGCTACCTAAAGGTGGCGCTGGAGTTCATTCACTTCCTTACTGAAGTGCAAATTTGCATATTTCCTAGAGGAGGGACGTGGCTTTAAATCTGTCTTCTTATGGTTGCAGGTAAACTCCTCTCCATAAGGTAGATAGCAAGTTCCTCAGACCTCGTCTTAGCCTACTCACACAGCCATATCAGAATATCCCACACACTACACTGATGAGGGGCAGTTACCATGAAATGCAGTGACTCTAGTTTGGGGTTCTGATCTGGCACAAATCCCAAGTCATATTAAAAAGCTTGTCAGAAAGTGACTATGACTTTGAAGGGATACCTAAAGGTGGCGCTGGAGTTCATCCACTTCCTTACTGAAGTGAAAATGTGCATATTATCATTAGTATTATTATTATGACATGAAATAGTGATTGCAAATTTTCAAGAAGCAATATCCATACTATGGTTTTTCATTAATGTGACCAGACCTATAAGATCATGTATGTGAAGCATATAGTAGTCATATGCTATTTTCATATGAATTGCTATCACATAAATGTAGAACAGATGACCTCATATGCTGATGCCCCTCTGTGCAATACTAAAGGTTTGCTCTAAAAAAAAAATAATAATAAATAAATATTAAAAAATAAATAAAGCTCTCTTAAACGTATGTTTGAGGATATTATAAGCAATTATAAAGGTTTGCTCTCCAATTAAAAGAATAGTAATATTAATAAAAAAATTCCCAAAAGATTCTCTTAAAAATATTATATATCAGGATATCCCTGAGGAAGGTGCATGGAACTGCACCGAAACGCGTAGGAAATAAAGAAGGATACTGCTACAAGATATATCTTGCATTCCTTGTGTTTCCTGTGGACTCAGCAGCGTGGACTGTTACACACCTTGCTTCCCAAAATTTTGTGATGGTTTTTCCACGTGCGAGTGGTCGGTGGAGGTCCTGCAGCAGCTGATATTACTTTCATGCCTTCAAACCAGTTGTGGGTTACACAACTGGAATAGGTGAGTGGAATCTATATACACTACCCATACTGTCAGTGTCACCTTTGATAGGGCATTATTGCGCCTCTTGTTCCCCCATTTTTTATTGATACTTAAAAATATTAGGCTCTCTTAAACTGATGTTTTAAGGTTATTGTAAGCTTCCCGGACTTCCCAGCTGTTGCCACATCTGGCACTGTTTCCAAAATTAACACTCTGCCTGTATCAAAAACTCCTGCAAATTCCAAGAAGCCACTCCTAACTGTTACAAATGCTTGCTTATACTCCCATGCCGCCAGGACAATGGCAACGTGGAGCATGCTTCCAAGGTGATAGTAGTATGTGGAACCACTAGACCATAGGGGGGACCAAGGGCTGCCCGAACTAGGTAAGAGCAGCAACCAGGGTCTGTGGCAGCTGAGCAAGTGGTCAAGGTGGGAACAGTCAGGACTTGAAGACACCGCACAACATCAGGTATAAAGAACATAACGTTTACTAACATAAAGGTACAATACAAGATACGAGTATGACAATGCCAGGCTCCCAATTCTGAACATTATGTAAGGGGAATATCACAGGTTAGCAGACGTCAGGCGATCGCATGGCAGGGAGGTGACATCGGGCTGATGTAGTCCAGGGTCATTTGACTTGGGCTTATCAGGAGGACCTTTGACTCAGGCCTCTGGTGTAGCACTGGCAAAGCAGGAGAACATCAGGCACTGACTTCAGGCAGATGTTATCACTGGATGGACACCAGCACACAGGCATGAAATTGGGACATAGCCGCAGAACACAGAGAGCACAGGTCGAGGAAAACTGACAGGTCAGCTTTAGGACACAGACTGCTCAGATCCAAGAACTCAGGTAGAGCCGTCAAAAGAATACAATGCTGGAGACTCCCCAGGAACATGGAGGCGGAGCATTCCAGGAACATGGACAGGACTGACACTGGAACACAGGCTGGCCGACCAGGAACTTGGTCTGGACACTGGCTGAACAACTAGTACACAGGTAGGACATCTGCACTCTGGACATCAGACATGGCTCCAGGCAGGAATCATCAAGACACAGGCAGGGCATCTGGACACTAGATATCGGACATGGCTCCAAGTGGCAGACCTCGGATATCAGACATCGGACATGGCTTCAGGCACCAGGCAAAAGTCATCAGGTACTGGACATCAGATATCGACTGGAAAGGAGCCAAGCAAGAAGCTGCTCTCACGAGTCTGTGTCAGGTTTGGGATCTGTTTCTCATTTCTGTATTAAGGCTTCCTAATAAATGTGTTTCTTTCCTTTGGCAGAGTAGGAGTTAATGTCAGTTTCTGTTTCTAGCAAGCTTCTTAGTTCTCTTTCCAGGTGTGGCTACTTTGTGATTACTCACATCTCCTTTATATGGTCAAATGTTCCAGCATTTCTTCGCGGTGATTGAACTCCATTCCTGGCCTAGCTACCTGCGGTAAAGGTGCTATTTTAAAGAAGCTGACTCTTGCCAAATCGTCTGGTGCCCAGGAGTGTCGCAGCAAGAAAGAAGTTGTTTTGTCATTTACTTTTCTGTCTTACTCTCCACTCTTTCTAATAGTGCAGTGGTTGGGACTAGTGATTCTACCGGCCATCACCCTATTGAAGGTTATCATCAGGGCCAGCAAGGGACTAGGTATCCTGCTCAGTGACGGGGTGGAAGAACCAGTTTATTGATGGTAGGGAGATCAGGGCACAGCCTCAGGTAAGTGCAGGAGGTCTTCTTTCCCCTTTTCCCTATGAGCAGGGCCCTCCTTTGTATTTGTCCTCCCAGTGTTTCCCCTTTATTGTTTTATGTAGTGCACCGGACATTGTTAGTCCATGCACTATTGTCACGCACTGTATTCGGACACACCCTAGTCCGTGGTGTTACAGGTGCAGGCACAGCAGGTGCGGACTAGACCTGGATGACATAGGCACTACAGAGCCAGACCAGAGCTGGGTAGTGCGAGTGCAATAGGACAGTGCATGCACAACAAGCATGGACTGGACCTGAGTGACACAGGTATCACAGTTGCAGACTGGAGCTGGATGGTGTGAGCCAGCACAAAAGTATGAGCACAGCAAGCACAGACTGGAGCTGAGTGACACAGACACAACAGGAACAGACAGAAGATGAGTGGTGCTTGCACAACAGAGTAGTGAAAGTCCAGCAGGCATGGACTAGAACTGAGTGACACAGGCACTACAGGAGTATACAGGAGCTGGTGGATGCGAGCACAGCAGAGTTGTTGATGCTCAGTAAGAACACTAAACTGCAACTTCAAGAGACAAACAGCACTTTAACCACAGGACACAGAATACAGAAAACTCACAGTCTATAGGTACAAGGTTCAAGGCACAGAAGGACCTCTGGTATATCACACAGCAGGGTTCTACATGAAGGCAAGGAAGCTGATACCAGGGAAGACACATATAAAGGAGAGGTCCAGTGACAAAGACAAGAACACATACACTCAACAACCCAATTGTAATATGCTGTAGGTTTACTTAGGGATTTATTAGCAATGGGAGCACAGACAACCAACATTTTAAGGTGAACAAGTTTTTTATTTAACACACATGGCAGATATAATGTGAAGTTCAGAAAATGAACCAGTTCATCAAACAGGAAGCACTGGTAGTCTTTAGGAAGTGTACTAGCACGAAAACATAATTAAGGAAGACTCTGGAAATAATCCTCACAGGGATAACTTGATAGAGAAAAACATTCTCATAGCAATATACTCCCAGAGGGCTGAGAATGGAAGTCCACAGAAATAAAAGGCCAGAACTCAATTATACAGAGCAGCTCAAGAATGTCCCAAATGTTCCAAATGCCCAAATTGCTGCAACAGCACAAAATATATAACTGTAAAAGCTAGAAGGGTAGAATGTGCTTACATGTAACAGGGCTGGAGAAATGTAGCAGAGTCTGGGGGTTCAGCACAGGCAGCAGGCAGCAAGACGAGAAATTGGAGACAAGTGAGATTGCAGGAATCCAACTGCAGTTGCTGAAACTGCAGGAGTGGGGCAGACTGGTAAGGCAGCAGGTAGAAAGAAAGTCTCACTGAATACTTGATCATGCCTAGACGGTAGGGTGAGGTTTATAAAGGCAGAGAGGAGTATTATATGAAACTGCCGTGGCCATCTTGCAATGGGGCATGATGCACATAAGGTCAATAGAAGATCAAAAGTCCTAACAACAATACTGATAGCACATGACATGCCCCTCCAGGGCCTTACGACATTCGGAACCAGGCTTTTTTGTGGCTTCATCACGGGGATCACAGGGACTGAGACCTGGCTCCGTGCCCCTGGCGATGTCATTATACGTTCCGTGTGGGTGGCTGCACTCTCTTAGGGAAGGGCATCTGGCATGGAGGGTTTATTCTGGAAGGGATAACTTGTCCTGGGGATATTTGTTAATTTTAGGTGATGACACCTGCAGCTTGCGGCTATAGATAGCTGCCACTGCATGACAGTTCTCCTAGGGGCCAATGGTTGGGAGTTGGCAATGTTTTTAAGCCCTCTACAGGTAGGGCTGACCCCCAGGACAGCTCTAGGTACCTGAGTGAGTTGGTAGTGGTGTTTCTGCTGCTTATTCATTGGAAGAAAAAGGTTTGGTACCGTGTTAGCCAGTTGAGAAAATGTTGATTGCTCTCAGTGTAAGAAACAAGATAAAAATCTTGTGGTTGTGATACCTTTTAATGGCTAACAAAAATAAAATAAATGATGTTATAAGTCGAGCTTTTGAGACGACTCAAGTCTCTTTATCAGTCATGGTATGTCAAGATATTGAATGAAACTCAAAATATATGCATGCACAACTAAAATGATTGGACATTTGACTGAATAAACATTACAGGGACTGGACTTTTGGCAAAATAAACAAGGTAGCCTTGGAGAGGATCTTCAATCAGGCAGGCCTAGTGGTCATAAAGTCTTTAGGACACTAATTTAAAAGAAAACTTGATGTCTAAGATTTCCATGTCTTTGAACAACATTGTTTAGACGTGGTAATGAACCATAAAACCATCAGCGATGTTCAGTCCATTCTGTATACAATTGAAACTTCTAATTAGCTTGGAATCACACATTCTTCAATGTTTTTGGGATTTGAAATTACCTCTCAAAATTAAAACCTTCATATTATCAATGTTATGTCCCTGGCCAGAAAAATGCTCCGCTACTGGAAAATTTATTTTTTCATGTGTAATTGTGTGACGATTAGACCTCATCCTTGCTCTTAGACGTTGCTCAGTCTCACCAACATAAAAAGACCCCACTAGGCATATGGTGCACATAATTAAATATACCACATTGGAAGAGGAGCATGTGAAACTCCCAGGAATCTTACAATCCTGCTGTGTTTTGGGGATCTGTATCCTGTCTCTGGTCTCTATGTGCGCACAGGTCATGCAGCTCTTCACATTGCATGGATAAGTTCCTTTTGGTGCATCCGAGGGCATCAAACTTCGGACCATGATGTTTCTTCAATTGAGAGGCTGCTTGTAGCACAGCAAGGGAGGGTCTTTGAATATTATTTTAAGTCACTCATCCTTGTGTAGGATGTGATGAAGATTTCTTGCAGTTTTTCTTAGTACCTCAAGCTGTGGGTTGTAGGTCACTACCAGAGGAACACGATGGTTCTCTCCTTTTTCTCTGTATTGGAGTGCTTGACTTCTAGGGATCCTTGTGGCTTTAATGATCTGATCCTCAATGGAGGTGGGGTGGTATCCCTGGTTTAAAAATGTCTTTTTTAGCTGGTATAAGTGTTCATCTCTTTCCACTGGGTTGGGGAAAATACGGTTATATCTGAGGGCCTGTCTGTAGACAATGGACTTTTAGATGTGTTTCGGGGGGAAACTGTCCCATCTGAGGTATGTTGGACGGTCAATCGGTTTCTGATATACCGATGTCTGAAATGAACAATTTAGAATTTTTAAGGTGGTATCCAGAAAGTTGATTTCTGTTTTTGAGTGGTCCAGTGTCAGGTTTATGCTGGGATGAAATTTGTTGAAATTGTCATGGAATTTTAGAAGTTCATGTTCAGTCTCAGTCCAGACTATTAAGATGTCATCAATGAAACGGAAGTACACCAAGGGTTTGATGGGGCAGGAGGCTAAAAAGTAATTTTCCAGTTTAGCCATGAAGAGGTTGGCATCCTGGGGGGCCATTTTGCTTCCCATGGCAGTTCCGGTGCGTTGTAAATACAGTTCTTCACCAAAAGAGGAAATGTTGTGGGTGAGGATAAAACTGGTGAGGTTTAGAACTGATTCAGAAGAGATCCCATTGGCTTCAAGAAACAGTTGGCAAGTCCATCTTCGTGTGGGATATTAGAATATAAGGACTCCACATTCATAGTGGCTAAGATGGTACTCTCTGAGAGGGGACCTATTGTAGAGAGCTTATTTAGAAGGTCCGTTTTGTCCTGTATATAGCCTACTGTCCTCCTTACCAGCGGTTTAAGGACATTTTCCACCCCCCCAGAGACTCTTTCAGTGAGTGTTCCCACCCCTGAGATGATCGGTCTCCCTGGGTTACCTGGTTTATGAATCTTGGAAAGCATATAGAAAACTCCTATCCTTGGATCCTCAGGAATTAAGTCCAGAAGGTTTGTGGAATCTGTACCTAAACATTTGATGAGTCTTCTCAACTCCCTTATATATTTTGGAGTTGGGTCCTCGTCCAGTTTGGTGTAGTATTATATACCCATCAGCTGTCTGTGTGCTTCTTTGACATAGTCCTTTGTATCCAGGAGAACAATAGCCCCACCTTTGTCTGCAGGCTTAATAGTGATCTCCCTGTTGTTCTTCAGGCTGTAAATTGCCCTTTTCTCTTGCACAGTAATATTAGATATTTCTGTTGGTTTTTTTTATCTAATATTGTGGATTGTACCAAATGTCTGAATGACTCAATATATTGGTCCAAACTGGTGCTGCGGCCAGGGTCAGGTGTTCAGTCATAGGTTTTCTTTTTCCATTGTTGCACTTGTGTTTGGCTGCTTAGAGGCCTCAAGTTCTCTTTATCATCAAAGATAATTTGTCATCTCACAAACCCACTAATCTAGAACTCAGTGTGCTTTCTAGAGGTCTCACGTTTTGTCCCACAAAATCTCTAGACAAAACTGAACTGCGTAGTGACATGGAAGAATATTTCAGGAGGTTGAGACTGAAGGAGTTCTTTGATGATAAAGGTGAACTTGAGGCCTGTAAGCAGCCAAACACAAGTGGAACAATGGAAAAAGAAAACCTCTGACTGGACACCTGACCCTGGCCGCAGCACCAGTTTGGACCAATATATTGAGTCATTCAGACATTTGGTACAATCCACAATATTAGATAAAAAAAACAACAGAAATATCTAATATTACTGTGCAAGAGAGAAGGGCAATTTACAGCCTGAAGAACAACAGGGAGATCACTATTAAGCCTGCAGACAAAGGTGGGGCTATTGTTATCCTGGATACAAAGGGCTGCGTCAAAGAAGCACACAGACAGCTGATGGATATATAATACTACACCAAACTGGACGAGGACCCAACTCCAAAATATATGAGGGAGTTGAGAAGACTCATCAAATGTTTAGGTACGGATTCCACAAACCTTCTGGACTTAATTCCTGAGGATCCAAGGATAGGAGTTTTCTATATGCTTTCCAAGATTCATAAACCAGGTAACCCAGGGAGACCGATCATCTCAGGGGTGGGAACACTCACTGAAAGAATCTCTGAGTGGGGTGGAAAATGTCCTTAAACCGCTGGTAAGGAGGACAGACAGCTATATACAGGACAAAACGGACCTTCTAAATAAGCTCTCTATAATAGGTCCCCTCCCAGAGAGTACCATCTTAGCCACCATGAATGTGGAGTCCTTCTATTCTAACATCCCACACGAAGATGGACTTGCCAACTGTTTCTTGAAGCCAATGGGATCCCTTCTGGATCAGTTCTAAACCTCACCAGTTTTATCCTCACCCACAACATTTCCTCTTTTGGTGAAGAACCGTATTTACAAAGCACCGGAACTGCCATGGGAAGCAAAATGGCCCCCCAGTATGCCAACCTCTTCATGGCTAAACTGGAAAATTACTTTTTAGCCTCCTGCCCCATCAAACCCTTGGTGTACTTCCGTTTCATTGATGACATCTTAATAGTCTGGACTGAGACTGAACATGAACTTCTAAAATTCCAAGACAACTTCAACAAATTTCATCCCAGCATAAACCTGACACTGGACCACTCAAAAATAGAAATCAACTTTCTGGATACCACCTTAAAAATTCTAAATTGTTCATTTCAGACATCGGTATATCGGAAATCTATTGACCGTCCGACATACCTCAGATGGGACAGTTTCCACCCGAAACACATCAAAAAGTCCATTGTCTACAGTCAGGCCCTCAGATATAACCGTATTTTCCCCAACCCAGTGGAAAGAGATGAACACTTATATCAGCTAAAAAAAACATTTTTAAACCAGGGCTACCACCCCACCTCCATTGAGGATCAGATCATTAAAGCCACAAGGATCCCTAGAAGTCAAGCACTTCAATACAGAGAAAAAAGAGAGAACCATCATGTTCCTCTGGTGGTGACCTACAACCCACAGCTTGAGGTACTAAGGAAACTGCGAGGAAACTTCATCACATCCTACACAAATATGAGCGACTTAAAATAATATTCAAAGACCCTCCCATGCTGTACTACAGGCAGCCTCTCAATTTAAGAAACATCATGTTCTGAAGTTTGATGTCCTCGGATACACCAACAGGAACTTATCCATGCAATGTGAAGAGCTGCAAGACCTGTGCTCACATAGAGACCAGAGACAGGATACAGATCCCCAACACACAGCAGGATTATAAGATTGCTGGGAGTTTCACATGCTCCTCTTCCAATGTTGTATATTTAATTATGTGCACCATATGCCCAGTGGGGTCTTTTTATGTTGGTGAGACTGGGCAACGTCTAAGAGCAAGGATGAGGTCTCATCGTCACACAATTACGCACGATAATACACGAACATTGATAATATGAAGGTTTTAATTTTGAGAGGTAATTTCAAATCCCAAAAGCATCGAAGAGTGTGTGAATCCAAGCTAATTAGAAGTTTCAATTGTATACAGAACGGACTGAACATCGCTGATGGTTTTATGGCTCATTACCACGTCTAAACAATGTTGTTCATTTCAACATGGAAATCTTAGACATCAAGTTTTCTTATAAATTAGTGTCCTAAAGACTTTATGACCACTAGGCCTGCCTGATTGAAGATCCTCTCCAAGGCTGCCTTGTTTATTTTGCCAAAAGTCCAGTCCCTGTTATGTTTATTCAGTCAAATGTCCAATCATTTTAGTTGTGCATGCATATATTTTGCGTTTCATTCAATATCTTGTCATACCATGCCTGATGAAGAGACCTGAGTCGGCTCGAAAGCTCGCCTTATAATAATCATTTATTTTATTTTTGTTAGCCATTAAAAGGTATCATAACCACAAGATTTTTATCTTGTTTCTCACACTGAGAGCAATCAACATTTTCTGCTGCTTATGACACATTAAGAAAGCTCACAGAGACTGTTGGTTGCAGTCTTCAGTTCTTTTACTCACAGTCTTTGTGTAACAGCCCGCTGAGCACTGGGTTCTCAGAGACAGGGATCCAGCAACTCCTGGATAGGAGGATGACAAAGAAAAGGACGCCCCTTCTTTGTCCTTTCTCAGCCTCTTTACACTGCGCTTGCCTCACCCGTCCTGCCTTGCGCCTCGCCACGCAGAGGTCTGAGCCATTGACAGTGGGCTTTTCTTAATGGTTAACCTGCAGTGTCTCCCCTTAGCCCTATGGTTGCCACCTTTTCAGCAGATGTGTGCGGTTGTCGATCTTGTCACCATGGAGGTGCCACACAGTCTCCGGGTTGCTAGTTGAGCCTGGTCTGTTTTCTCCACTAGCCTTGGGTTCCCGGTCCTTCCACTTGCCTGCATCTGACAATGAATTCGAGCTCCAAAGGTGGCTTTCTCACTTCCCGTGTCTCTAGGAAACCTCCTTTCTCCTGGAGCCACTTAGTTCTCCTTCTCTGCTCTTCTGTCTGGCTTCTGTACACTTCTCTCAAGTTCTTTTTCTTCTGTGACAGGCTCTAGCTTCCCTCCAACTTGACTCTAGCTGCTCCACTCACCTTTCCTCTATCTGCAGTAACTCTCCTCTCTGCTGTTCAGCTGTCTCTCCCCCTTTCTAGATCTTTCCCACTCTATTTATACCCTCTGTTACGTGTCCCATGTCATCTACATGTGTTCTTCCTTGTGTAACAGACTGCTGAGCACTGGGTTCTTGGAGGCAGGGATCCAGCTACTCCTGGATAGGAGGATGACACAAAACTGGCACCCCTTCTCTGTCCATTCTCAGCCTCTTTACACTGTGCTTGCCTCACTCATCCTGCCTTGCGCCTTGCCACACAGAGCTCTGAGCCAGTGACTGTGGGCTTTTCTTAGGGGTTAACCAGGTTAACCTTCAGTGTCTCCCTTTAGCCCTATTATTGCCACCTTTTCAGCAGATGTGCGCGGTTGTCAACAGTGCCACCATGGAGGTGCCACACAGTCTCTGGGTTGCAAGCTTAGCCTGGTCTGTTTTCTCCACTAGTCTTGGGGTTCCCAGTGCCCCTAGTCTTTGGCCTGGTCCCTCCACTTGCCTGCGCCTGACAATAGATTCGAGCCCATGGGTGGATTGCTCACTACCCATGTCCCTATGACCTTTTCTTTCTCCTGGAGCTGCTTAGTTCTCCTTCTCTGCTCTTCAATCTGGCCTCTGGACACTTCTTTCAAGTTCTATTTCTTCTGTGACAGGCTCTAGCTTCCCTACAACTTGACTCTAGCTGCTTCAATCTCCTTTCCACTCTCTGCAGCAACCCTCCTCTCTGCTGTTCAACGGTCTTTCCCCCTTTCTAGATCTTTCCCACTCTATTTATACCCTCTGTTACGTGTCCCACGTCATCTACGTGTGTTCTTCCTAACTTCACTCCTCCCAGGTGCTCTCTCTAACTACTTCCTTCATCACCCATCCCCACTACAATGATTCCTAGTGCATGGCATGAGTGTCCCGGCACCTGTCTGTGCCTCTCTTACCTGTGAGTGGGATACAACACCCTAACAGGGGTGCAGTACCTCTGTGGCAACTGGATCCGTAGGGGTGCCACCCACACAGCATTAGAGCTGATAATGGGCAGACCAGGAACAACAGGCTGGACCTACTTTCATGTCTAGATTAAGAAATCTAATGCAAAGGTTTTTTTAATGTTCAACAGGGAGAGGGAACTTTAGGAGCTGTCCCTCAGCAAATGGCTGGGGACGGCAATTCAAGATGCACACACCACCCTTAATAAAAGTGGGAAAGGTGTGGCAGCGTGCACCCTAAGCACAAACAGGATTTCAGCATACCCAGCACAGGAACAGAGGCCTAGAGTTTGTGGAAAGTCATTCATCACAGCAAAGGACCTCACAACCTGTGGACCGCTTCACAGCAGAGCTGTCAGTGACTAGTAACGTGGATGGTCAAGCAGCTCAGCAGAGGACCTCACAACACACATACAGCTACACAGCAGAGCAGGGAATGGAGCAGCATCCTTAAAGGTAACAGACAATGGTATCCTTGATGGACAGTGGGAAGGAGCATAGGAGCAAAGCACAGACACGCACAGTAATGCCGGGGAAACAAGGGACAAACAGACAAGCACTACACTATCCTTCAGTTAGGTGCTGGTCTTCAGGTGAACATTTTGGCCCTAGTTAAACAGGTAATGTTTTAGGGCATTTTTAACTTTCAAGCTTTTTCCCGAACAAAGCCACATTTGACCACTTTTGGGGAAAGTTCCCGAACCCCTGAACCGAATCGGCGATATTTGTGTCTAATTTGAAATTATTGAACAAAGTTTGCTCATAACTACGGTACTCATCTTCAATAGGTAACAAGTCATAAGAAAAACAGTTTTTCACGCAAATTATGTCAGAAATCTGGTATATTTAGCTTAATAAATCGTATTCATTGTCTGAGCATGTTGGCAACATAGTTTGCATGCAGAAGAAGCTCAGTCTCCTTAGCCCAGTAGCTCCTTGCTAGTCTCAATGCTTGAGAGTTGATTCACACAGCCAAAACTGGTAAAGTTCACCCACAGAACAACTTTTACAAAATGCTTCTTAAAGAGCTTGTTCTCACCCTTCCCCCACAAAGTAACAATTTAAAAAAAACTCTTATATAGCCTTTTTCCACAGTTTACCTACAGAGCCAATATTTCGATAGTTCCTCCCAAAAGCAATAATTTAAAAAAACGACACTACAGAGCCTTTGCTCATTGTTGACCCTGACGACCAAGATTGGAAGAGTTCCACCACACATCACTAATTTTACATTGTATGGGATACAGAACTCCAGCAAGGCTGAGTGATCAAAAAGCGGAAGTGATTGGTGCATGACTTGGGGCTCAAACACCTTTTCTGAGTTTCAAGGAGGTGATGTTGAAAAAGGATGCCCATGGTATTCATGTGCGAACTCTGTTCTTTCAAGGCAAAAGCTGCTCTCACTAGATGTCGACTCAACTACTACGAACACAGCAACAAGAGTGGCAAGGCCCTGGCTAGAGCTCTGAGAGTCCAAAGATCCAACATCTCATGTCCCATCAATTGTAGACCAATTCGGTAAGCACACACAATTACTATTAGGGATTACGGACACCTTTAGGAATTGTTATGCTTCACTATACTTGATCAATAACAGTAATCAGTAATCCCATACTAATGACCTTTATTCAGACATATATACCGAAGTTGGGACTACCGACCATGTCGGATGGAGAAGCGGACTTGCTCAAATGGCCATTTTCTGAAGGAGAACTTGCATTAGCCATAAAAGAAACCAAATCTGGGAAAGCCCCGAGTCCTGATGGATGCTCTCTTCCCTACTGTAAAACATTTCTGACGTCTCTGTTTCCACATTTAATAGCGAGCCTCAACTCCGGCCCTGGGGGAACTGGACTTCAAAAGGACTCTTTACAAGCCGATATTTCAGTTATCCATAAGACAGGAAAGGACCCATCCCAATATTCAAGCTACAGACCCATTAAACATTAAATTGTTTGCAAAATATTGGCCTCTAGATTGTCCCCGTTGTTGAGAGATCTTATTCACCTGGATCAGGCTGGTTTTATGGGAGGCATGGAGGCTAGAGACAATACGACTAAAACCTTAAATCTTATGTAAAGAGCAAATTTGAGGTCTCAACCCCTAATGCTTCTCTTAACAGATGCGAAAAAAAGGAGTTAAATAGGGTGAACTGGACATTTATGTTTGAGTCAGTCTGTCGGATTGGCCTAAAATCCAACGTGCTCGGGGATCTCTTATCTTTAATCTAAGCCATCTGCCAGGGTGAAGGTCAATGGATTTCTGTTCACGGATTTCCCCATACATAATGGGACTAGACAGGGCTGTCCACTCTCACCTTTGATATTCATTCTCACTCTGGAACTGTTCCTCAGATGGTTCAGATTCAACGAGGACATTGGGGGACCCACAATTGAAGGGGCTCCATACAAAATTGCATTGTTTACAGACAACCTGCTTTTTTTCATTAATAAACCTAACACCTCCCTACCAAAATTGATGTCGGAATTTGAGCTATATGGCAGCCTACCCAATTTTATAATTAATTTCCTCAAATCAGAGGCATTAAATATCAGCATCGCCCCCACCAACTTGACATATAATTTTAGTTGGGCAAGTTCGACGATAAACTACCTGGGCATAATGCTTCCCAAGGACACTGGATCTACGTTCTCCCGTAATTACCCTAAACTCCTACAATCATAGCAAAATGACTGTTCAAGATAGAAAACATTCTTTCCCAGGATCTTGTATGTTTTTCAAGCGCTTCCAATCATGGTTCCCTCATCTTTCTTCAGGAGTCTATCCTCAATACAGTTCAAATTTATTTGGGGGGATAAATCACCATATCACATCAGTAAAAAAGTCCTATGTCACACTAAACTTACTGGCAGTATTGCTCTACCTAATTTTAGATCCTACTACATTCCCACCTTTCCAGATTCCTGGACTGGTGGAGAAATTGGAAGATGAAAGTGTGGGTTGGGTTGGAACAAGATGGTTTAATAGGTAGAGTCTAGTCAGATAAAAACCTTAAACTGCACCCCACGATTGGAGCTACTCTGGCCTGCAGTGACTCACTGTTGATTAGAATACACATTTTGCCTTTGGCATCCTCGATGTACCCGATATTAGGCAACCCACTCTTCCCTCCAGGGCTGGGAGACAAGATGTTTTGATCATGGATTTATGAGGGTCATTGTAATGTATCGCATTTTGGCAATGGCCAAACATGGCCATCTAGGGGTTAACTTGTCAACCCCATGACCCTCCATGTCTTAGACACTTAGAGAGTCAACCAACTAACATATTTCCTGAGATATCTCCCACCTAAGCCATTTTACTCAGGGACTCAGACTCCCTTTGAGAGGGAATGTACCAGGCTGGCCCAGTGAGACCTACTCTGTCCCTTGCGTACTTGTTGATAAATGAACCTCTGGAAAGTACTAAACTTAGATTTCAAATGCAATGGGAAGAGGACCTACGATTTCAAATTTTTCCAGAACAATGCAGTAAAATCTTCACATTGACAAACAAATCCTCTATATCCTCCCGATTCCAGAAAGTGAGATATAAACTACTTTCCAGGTGGTATAGAGTGCCAACTAGATTACATTCCATATTCCCAGAAGTGAGTCCTTTCTGTTGGAGATGCAGGAAGGAGGAGGACACAATCTTACATATTTTCTGGTCATGCACACATCTGGCCTTGTTTTGGGAAAAGGTGCAACATGTTATTCACAGGGTCACTGATTTCACTTTGGATCTAGATCCGGCCCTTGTCCTTCTCCATCGCAGTGACATTCCACTAAAGACTTACCAACGGTCACTGTTGACACATCTAATTGTGACTGTCAGAGCCTGCATTCCGCTTCTATGGAAAAGAGACACAGCCCCCATGATGTCCCTCTGGTTCTCCAAAATCAATGAGATGATGGTGCTGGAGAATCTCACATCAATAATTAACAACTCTCAGGAACAATTTCTTAAAACCTGGTTTTATTGGACAGTATTTAAAGGATTCAATGAATATACCTTACTGTTGAAAGAGATTTAAACGCATATTACGATCACCAAGGCCACCTTCCCTATCTCCTATACCCCCCTTGTGTTCCTTACTTCTTTCATTTTTCTTTTCTCTCTTCTATATTTTCTTCTTGCTGACTTTTTCTTCTATTTTATAAGACACCTTTATGTTGTTGTCCTTAGACACGTTATTAACTATTGTCTCCAACGTTAGTTACGTAGTGAATTTGCCAAACATCTGGAGGTCACTAACTAAGTGAGCAGATGACTCTAATAATACCACTGTGTGTATTATGTTGGTGCTATGGGGACATCCCCTTGATTATGAGTGCCAAACTGAATAGTGGTTTGCTCGGCTCTGTCTGGAATTCTTCTGATTGTTCTTTTATATTGATTCTTTGGATTGACATACTTTAACATGTTGTAATGTTTTTAGTTTTTTTTCAATAAAGCAAAATTTGTAAAAAATAAACTAAACCCACAGACCCTGGTTTATAATACCTACAGATTCATTTTTTTTTAACTAATGTGGTGCCCCACTGGTCAGGCGTCACAGTTGGGGTACTGCACCCGTAAATGAGTGTGCGGTTATCCCTGTCACAGTGGAATGTAGGATTTGTAGGGGGATCCCATCCTAGCACTACCACACACACACCCAGAATAGATGTGTTTGGGCCTGTACCCTAGGGGGGGGGGAGTTACAGGAGAAGGGAGGACACACAGTGAGTTTTAGTCGGCACTGAGGAAAGACTGAGCACGGGGAGCCTCAGAGAGAGAGAAAGGAAACTTCCAGAGAGGGGGCCTGGAGAGAGAGAACAGGCAGCCAAGACTGAAGGAGGGGACCACCCGAACATCCATACTTAGGGAGGGAACCCTGATCCATACACCGGTTCCAAAGACGTGGCACAGGGAGTTCAGTCCCTGAGCCATAACACTGGAGGTCATGAGTCCGTCTACCGGCCCAGACACCCTGTCAGAAAGGAAACCAGTCACACCAGGATAACCCACCGGGGTCGAGATCCAGTGCAGGAGAGAAAAGAGCGGGAAGCTGGCATACTTAGAAATCACCCCAATCGGGCTTGGTACTAAGCAGGCTGTTCCCGGATAAGCAGTAGCAGCAGGACACAGGTTAGAAACAAGGAAGGCAAACCATGGGAGACCCCAGGAGATCCTGCAGCCCACTGTGACTACCCGACGGCTATCCTTACTTAACAAAGGCTGTTTTCTGTGAACTGTACTACCATCAGCATCGTTCCAGTAAAGTACCCAGGTAGAGTGACAGAGTCTCTGTGTGCTTATTCTCTGCTGCACTGCATTTTGCTTATGTCTATCATCAGCACCTCCAGGGAGCTGTACCATCTTGGCTGCTGTACCATCACCTTCCGGAGGTCTGAAGCAGCGCTGGTGCTACAATCACCAGAATCTGCGGGTGACGTCACAATAAACTTTTAAACTTTTATTCCCATTTCAACTACCCCTTTTTAGTTGACCACCAGGGCCACGGGTCTGGGCAGGCCACCAGTGACATCCCTACTGCAGCAGAGGGCCCAGATACCCGAGTTCCCATACCCTGGGCTAGTCACTAAGCCTATAGAACCCTTCTGCATAGTGCCTAAAGACTATATTTTCTTGAAAACAAAGCCACAGGGTCTGGTGCACAGTGGATATAGATGTATTAAAAAAAAAAAACACAGATTCTATTGCACGGTGGCTATAGATTATTGTTGTTTTATTTTTTTTCTTTAAACTACAGCCGCAGAACTTGATACACAGTGGCTACAAATTATTATTA
>JARQOC010000005.1:412807887-412962068 GCA_033576535.1 Allobates femoralis | reverse complement strand
GTTTGGGAAATCATTATTCATGGGCAATTGGTAATTTGACAAAGCACCTTGACATAGAATACTTGTGTCTTCAGTCTGTCCGGTGATAAAAAAAAATAATAAAATTGATGCAATATAGAAAATGCTTAATGTAAAAATGTGTATTGTATACTGAGTTTAGATGCAAAATATGGAAGATGCATAACATGCATGAACCAGATAAGGGAAGAAACACTCTATGTGAGATGCATGTGTGTATCTCGCTTGCATCTAGCATGACTCACCAGAATGGCCCCTGTCTCTCTGATTGATAGCTTGTCAGCTGCTTGTATGTCTATGCAGCTCCACGCTCCCATCCAAAGAACACAGGCTGTTTTGGGCAAGTCATACGAGCATCTCGCATGACTCACCGGAATGGCCCCTGTCTCTCTGAGAGCTTTTCAGCTGTTTGTATTTCTATGCAGCTCTATGCTCCCATTCAAAGAACACAGGCTGTTTTGGGTAAGTCGTATGAGTGAGTATCTCGCATAGTGAGTCTCTGCCCTAAAGGGCCCGTTTACACGCTACAATATCGTGAATGATATCATTCAAATGTCACGGCTTTTGGGGCAGTGCAACAACGTCATTACGACATCGTTGTGTATGACACATGCATACAACCAATGATAAGTCGGCTGATCGTTGATCCCAGGTTTATGAACAGGACCATAAACCACCATCGGTGTGTGACACCTTTATAATGAGGTAGTTTACGACTTCGCCTATTCAGAACTGAGGAACATAGGTATCCAAATGACTGCTAATATCATTCGCTTGTTTCAGAGTCGTTGCTGCGTCGTTCATGATATCTGTATGTGTGACACCTCACTGTGTACACATGATGGTAGCACACTAACTGCATTTTAACCCTTCTGACACCGGCTTTTATCAGCCTCATCTGCAGGCTCTATGCTGACATGTAGCGCAGAGCCTACAGAGGGGATTAAAATGATTATTAACACACAGCACTTTATTATTTTGATTTCTAACTGAGTTTATTAAACAATAATGTTTCAGCACTGCTGTGACAGCGCTGGAACATTGTTGATTACTGTACAGGGAAAGCGGTAATTTCAAACTCACTGGCTGGTGAGTTTGAAGAGATTTTAAAAGCACACTCATGTGAATATCGCACAGTGTGCTGTATCGGGGCGAGATTTTCTCGCCCCCATAGACTTGCATTGCACTCTTGCACGTGAAAATCGTGTGCAGTCTCTTCTGACTCGCAATGCAAGTTAAGTGCGGGGAACTCACACCAGTGTGCCCTGCCCGATAGGGCAACACTGGTCCGAGTGCAGTGAGAGTTTCCCTCACATAGCACATGCGCGGGTCCTTCGCCCAGTGTGCCTTCAGCCTTAAGGTTTAGTTCACATGTCTTGTAAACATCTGTCAGAATGAATCCTGCAGAGCTCCATTGGAAAAAAAGGTTGTGCAGGTTCTTTGTTTTTTAACATTGGACTCTATGAAGAACGGATCCGTTAATGGATTATTATTTGTCCTTGTACACGCTGCTTTTTTAGCACAGATTTTCTGCAGTTTTGTGATATATCTGTATGCCTAGCCTGAAGCCAGCAAAGTCAATGAGAATTCTGAAGTGTTGCTTATTTTTTCCTTGCAGATTTGCTTGCAGAAAAAAACTACAGCATGTCAATTCTTGGTGCAGATTTCCTACATTCTTCAGTCATTGACTTCATTAAGAAAAAATAGCCCAAATCTGCATCAAATGTGCACCAACATTGCATTTTTGTGTGTTTTTCTACCAGAGGATACAAATTTGCTGCAGACATCCTGGAGGATTGTACCTGTAGAAGCACCACTTGCGGTGTGAAACGGCCGTAGTATAGAATGCTCCCCATCCTCCCACCCGCACCCCCCACCATGTAAAGACCTTTGAAGCACAATAAATCTGCAAAGAAGCTCCTGTGTGCGGCCCATTTCTTTATCCTGAAACCAGACGCCTAAATAGCAATCAGTTATTTGATCTGTTCTCCATAGACTCCGATGTTAGACAGACTGATTATTCAAAAATACATTACTTATGAATGGACAAAAATGTTGTGTTACTTTTTTCCACTGGATCTCTGCAGGATCTGTGCTAACGGATGATTACTGGACATGTGAACTCAGTCTTAAGGCCCAGTTACACACAGATAATTGTGCAGATATTGTTCGCAGATCTCTGGTTGCAGTGAAATCATGGACACATTGTTACATTTGTACACAGCCACAAAATGGAGCTATGTGTCCATGATTTCACTGCAACCAGAGATCTGCCAACAATCTCTGCACAATTATCTGTGTGTGTAACTGGGCCTTTAGAGCTATATGATAGAAAGTAGGGGCTTACTCCTGTCTAAATGTATAGACCACCAACCTTATATGATCCGGTGATTGGCTCCACTGTTCTTTTAATGATCTTTTTATTGAACAGCAGAGGATTACAATCAACAATCAAGCAATCATTTCCTGACATAGAGGAAAATTTGTAGCATTTGTCAACCATGTTATCAATAATCACGAATATAGTCTTACTACATATTCAATTTATCGTTTACCTCTACTGGATTTATACTAGAAGACATAACATTAAGTAAGGTTATGATATGGAGTTAAAGGTTTTATAGACAGGAAAGAATCGACGAAGGAAAGAATTAGGAAGGGGGTGTGGGGGTTTGGGGGATGGGTGATAATTCCGCGGGAGAATAACTCGGTTACCAAAGTCAATCAGAAATAGAGGTTTCTAAGAATTCCGTGGTCGTTCTATAGCATATCCAAGGTGTCCATATTTTCTCAAAGGCATCATGTGAGCTAGTTCTGCTGCACGGTATACTAAGTCAATTTCACGTATAAGTTAGGGCTTTATAGGGATCAGAGTAGAGTTCCAGTGGGCAGAAATAAGGAGTCTACATGCTGCTATAATGTTAGAAGTTAATTTAGAGATGTATATCTCTTTCGGCCAAATGTACAGGTTGAGCAGTGCTGTAAGAGGTGTCAGAGCCACCTCACGTTGCAAAACATCTGAAAGTAGCTTCGATACCCTTTTCCAATGGTCTTGGATAAAGGAGCATTACCACCATATGTGGAAATATGTTCCTAGGTCCGCATTGCACCTCCAACAGGAGTCCAGTGTCTGGGGGTGCCATCTGTGTAGTTGTGTAGTAGTGCAATACCATCTCGTTACTACCTTGTAAGAGTTCTCTTGCAGTTTTACACAAGGGGAGGGGCCATGGGATCCTCTATGAATTTGTCTAATTTGTTGATCTGAGAACTCTATCTGGAGGTCTCGCTCCCAGAGGCCTAAGAAGTCTCTCTTGACATTTGCAATGTCTAGTGTTAATTGTTAATAGATCAGTGATAATACCTTGTTGGGAGCTTGCAGCTGTGTACACAGTTGTTCGAATAGTGTTAAAGGCCTGGTAAAATCTAATTTTTTTAGGTGCTTATGGATGTACGCTTTCAATTTGCCATATTGTAGGAAAGACAAGTCTGGTATGGAGCTAGATTGTTGTATCTCTCTATGTGTGAGAAGAGCTCCATCTATTAGTAGGTGATCAATTGGAGTGGAGTCTGTTAGTTTTTGTTCTATACCCACTGAATCAGTCACCGAAAATTTCACAGGAAGATGGCCAACAAGGTCTCGTAAATCTAAAATGGGAGTCAACGGGGGAAGTAGCTGGTCACATTCTTTTTTCCATATAGTGACCGTTGCTTTTGTGAAGGTGTTTCTAATCGATTTTAGTTCGCCATAAAGATCTGGAAGTAGTGATAGGGACCTTAGGGGTGTATGTGACATAGATTCTTCAATTGAGAGCCATAGTTTATGCGTCGGTCTCCTGATCCAGTCTAGAATTCTGGTTAGCATAGCTGCTTTATAGTATTTGCGTATGTCGATTGGCTGCACTGTTGATCCACAGCAACTATAGGGTATTTGTAATCCCAAAATTCAGAGTGAAAACATTATTAATGCTTTATATAATTCATGTAAAAGACTCACACCCCATGTGATTATTAATGGGTTTTTCCATCATCAATACATTTAAAAAGCATTTAAAGAGAATCTGTCACAAAGTTTTTACCACCTAATCTGACAGCAGCATAATGTAGAGACCTTGATTCTAGCGTTGTGTCACTAGGCTGCTTGCTATAATTTTGATAATTTCTCACTGATAACTAGTGATTCTATCAGTATAACACTAGTAAACCTGCTGCCATGTAGTCTAATAGCAGATAATACAGTGATTTTAATAAAACTGCAACAAGCAGGCCAGTAATTAATATATCACTGCAATCAGGGTCTCTGCTCTTACATTATGCTGCTGTCAGACGAGGCAGTAAAAACCTGGTGACAGATTCCCTTTAACTATGGTATAGATGCATCAAATATTAAGTGAATTTAGCAACAAAATACCAAATGTCATGGTACATAACAATAAATGTTAATATAGTATTTATGCTTTGAGTTATTATTTTAAAAGAGTTAAAAAAGGAGCAACAGAACAAGATAAATATGTGCTCTTATGTGTGATTGCAGTCTTTTTGCACCTTACAGAGATAAGACTATATTCTGTTAAAGAATTCACAGATGCCACTAGGTGGCGCATGTGCAATGCAGTGTATAGAAGGATGTATGGGAAAGTTTTACTGTTTAGTCTGATGTAGAATCTGTCAACACGAATAATGATAAATGTTCATAATTGTCACAAAAAAAGTAATCATTATCACAAATTTCATACAAGTGATGAATGTTATATTGTGACATTTTATTTTCATAAATTTAATAAAGGCTTTGAACGTGTGAGTAGATATGCGATTCCCTGGGTTGTGTTGTCATGTTTCAAACATTAATTCTAGATTTGTTATAATAGGTAAGTAGGTAAGACAGGCTTGTTAAAGCAATATGAATGTAAAGTAGTATAAAAGAATGATAAAATGTATAGCTGGGACGGATATTGAATGTGCAGCGAGAAGAAAGCTGAACTCGGTGCTGTTGATGAAAACTTTGAAGTCTACTTTAGGGTCAATAAATGAATTGAAGAATCCCACCTCCTCCCCTATTATTAGCATAGTACCAGCCTGTACAAGAGGTTTTCTGATGATAACATCATAATGTATGTACAGTTCTTCCATTTAGAAGTGTTATTCTATTACTAGCTGTGAGCCCGATGCAAATGCATCGGGATTCTAGAGCGTGCATTAATTTGATTATAGTAGTTATAGCTGTTAGCCTGATGCAAATGCATCGGGTATCTAAAATATGTTTATTGTTTTTTTAAAGTTTTTTAAATAATAATCGCATCATCAATAGCAATAATAAAAGCCATAGCATTATTATTAGCAGTAATAGCAGTATTAATAGCATTATTAGCAGTATTATGAGCATTAATAACAGTATTAATAGCATTAATAGCATTATTATTAGCATTAATAGCATTATTAATAGCATTATTAGCATTAATAATAGCATTAATAACATTATTAATAGCATTGATAGCATTATTATTAGCATTAATAGCATTAATAATAGCATTATTAGCATTAATAATAGCATTAATAACATTATTAATAGCATTAATAGCATTATTATTAGCATTAATAGCATTAATAATAACATTATTAGCATTAATAATAGCATTAATAACAGTATTAATAGCATTAATAGCATTATTAATAGAATTAATAGCATTATTATTAGCATTAATAGCATTAATAGCATAATTAATAGCATTAATAGCATTAATAGCATTATTATTAGCATTAATAGAATTATTATTAGCATTAATAGCATTAATAGGATAAATATTAGCATTAATAGCATTAATAGCATAATTAATAGCATTAATAGCATTATTAATAGCATTAATAGCATTATTATTAGCATTAATAGCATTAATAATAGCATTATTAGTATTAATAATAGCATTAATAACATTATTAATAGCATTAATAGCATTATTAATAGCATTAATAGCATTATTATTAGCATTAATAGGATTAATAATAGCATTATTAGCATTAATAATAGCATTAATAACATTATTAATAGCATTAATAGCATTATTATTAGCATTAATAGCATTAATAGCATTATTATTAGCATTAATAGCATTAATAATACCATTAATAGGATAAATATTAGCATTAATAGCATTAATAGCATAAATAAGAGCATTAATAGCATTATTAATAGCATTAATAGCATTATTATTAGCATAAATAGCATTATTAGCATTAATAATAGCATTAATAACATTATTAATAGCATTAATAGCATTATTATTAAAATTAATAGAATTAATAATAGCATTATTAGCATAAATAATAGCATTAATAACATTATTAATAGCATTAATAGCATTATTATTAGCATTAATAGCATTAATAGTATTATTAATAGCATGAATAGCATTATTAATAGCATTAATAGGATTATTATTAGCATTAATAGCATGAATAATAGCATTATTAGCATTATTAATAGCATTAATAAAATTATTAATAGCATTAATAGCATCATTATTACATTAATAGCATTAATAATAGCATTATAGCATTATTATTAATAGCATGAATAACATTATTAATAGCATAAATAGCATTATTATTAGCATAAATAGCATTAATAATAGGATTATTAGCATTAATAATAGCATTAATAACATTATTAATAGCATTAATAGCATTATTATTAGCATTAATAGAATTAATAATAGCATTATTAGCATTAATAATAGCATTAATAACATTATTAATAGCATTAATAGCATTATTATTAGCATTAATAGCATTATAATTAGCATTACAGCATTAATAATACCATTAATAGGATAAATATTAGCATTAATAGCATTAATAGCATAAATAATAGGATTAATATGCATTATTAATAGCATTAATAGCATTATTAATAGCATTAATAGCATTATAATTAGCATAAATTAGCATTAATAATAGATTATTAGCATTAATAATAGCATTAATAAACATTATTATAGCATTAATAGCATTATTATTAGCATTAATAGTAATTAATTTAATAGATAATTAGCATTAATAATAGCATTAATAGCATTATTAATAGCATTAATAGCATTATTATTAGCATTAATAGCATTATTATTAGCATTTTAATAGCATTAATAATACATTAATAGATAAATATTAGCATTAATAGCATTAATAGCATAATAATAGGATTAATAGCATTAATAGCATAAATATATAGGATTAATAGCATTATAGCATTATTAATAGCATTAATAGCATAATTATTAGCATTAATAGCATTATATAATAGCATTATTAGCATTAATAATAGCATTATAATCATTATTAATAGCATTAATTAGCATTATTATAGCATTAATAGCATTAATAGCATTATTATTAGCATTAATAGCATTATAATACCATTAATAGATAATATTGACATTAATAGCATTAATAATAGCATTATTAGCATTATAATAATAGATTAAACATTATTATAGCATTAATAGCATTATTATTAGCATTAATAGAATTAATAATAGCATTATTAGCATTAATAATAGCATTAATACATTATTAATAGCATTAATTAGATTATTATAGCATTAATAGCATTAATAAAAGCATTATTAGCATTATTAATAGCATTAATACATTATTAATAGCATTTATAGATATATTATTAGCTATTAGCATTAATAATTAGGATTATTAGCATTATAATAGCATTAATTAACATTATTAATAGCATTATTATTAAATTAATAGATTAATAATAGCATTATTAGCATTATAATAGCATTAATAACTATTTTAATAGCATTAATAGCATTTATTAATTATATATTAATTAGCATTAATATAATAGATTAATGATTATTATTAGCATTAATAGCATTAATATTAGCATTATAGCATTATTAATAGCATTATATATATAGATTAATACATTATTATAGCATTAATAGCATTATTATTAGCATTATTAGCATTATTAATAGCATTATAATTATATACATTATTTATAGCATTAATACATTATTATTAGATAATAGCATTAATAATATGATTATTAGCTATTATTATTAATAGCATTAATATATTATATTATTAATAGCATTAATAGCATTATTATTAGTTAATTGATTTAATTATATATTTTTTAGAATTAATATAGCATTATTACATAATTATTAGCTTAATAGCATTATTATTAGCGTAATATTATTATTAGCATTTTTTTTTAATATTTATTTATTATTTGTTATTTAATTTTTTAATTATGTTTTATTTATTTTTTTATAATTTTTTAATTATTTTTTAATTATTTTTTGTATTATTAAATTTATTATTTAGGCTGAGAGGCAGTTGTCATTCAGGTGCGCTAAAGGGCTGATCTTATTAGCATATATTTTATTTTTTTATTATTATTTTTATTGAATTTTTTATTATTTTTAATTATTTTTTTTTATTATTTTTTAATTCTTTTTTAATTATTTTTTTTTATTATTTAATTTATTATTTAGGCTGAGAGGCAGTTCTCATTCAGGTCGCAAAGGGCTGATCTTATTAGCATATATTTTATTTTTATATTATTATTTTTATTGAATTTTTTATTATTTTGTAATTATTTTTTTTTATTATTTTTTAATTATTTTTTAATTATTTTTTTTATTATTTAATTTATTATTTAGGCTGAGACGCAGTTCTCATTCAGGTCCGCAAAGGGCTGATCTTATTAGCATATATTTTATTTTTTTATTATTATTTTTATTGAATTTTTTATTATTTTTAATTATTTTTTTTTATTATTTTTTTATTCTTTTTTAATTATTTTTTTTATTATTTAATTTATTATTTAGGCTGAGACGCAGTTCTCATTCAGGTCCGCAAAGGGCTGATCTTATTAGCATATATTTTATTTTTTTATTATTATTTTTATTGAATTTTTTATTATTTTTAATTATTTTTTTTTTATTTTTTAATTCTTTTTTAATTATTTTTTTTATTATTTAATTTATTATTTAGGCTGAGACGCAGTTCTCATTCAGGTCCGCAAAGGGCTGATCTTATTAGCATATATTTTATTTTTTTATTATTATTTTTATTGAATTTTTTATTATTTTTAATTATTTTTTTTTATTATTTTTTAATTCTTTTTTAATTCTTTTTTTTATTATTTAATTTATTATTTAGGCTGAGACGCAGTTCTCATTCAGGTCCGCAAAGGGCTGATCTTATTAGCATATATTTTATTTTTTTATTATTATTTTTATTGAATTTTTTATTATTTTTAATTTTTTTTTTTTATTATTTTTTAATTCTTTTTTAATTATTTTTTTTATTATTTAATTTATTATTTAGGCTGAGACGCAGTTCTCATTCAGGTCCGCAAAGGGCTGATCTTATTAGCATATATTTTATTTTTTTATTATTATTTTTATTGAATTTTTTATTATTTTTAATTATTTTTTTTTATTATTTTTTAATTCTTTTTTAATTATTTTTTTTATTATTTAATTTATTATTTAGGCTGAGACGCAGTTCTCATTGAGGTCCGCCTTTGTTTTTTCCCATTGAAATGCATTAGCGGTGTGTCGGCGATTTTATGGCCGACCACCTGGTTCTATTTGTCGGCCCTAAAATCGCGGACACACCGCTAATGCATCTCTATGGGCAGTCAGCCCGATTTCGGATTTAACGGCGACCAATCAGAATTCGAGCTGACTTGCCCATAGACATGCATTAGCGGTGTGTCCGCGATTTTAGGGCCGACAAATAGAACCAGGTGGCCGGCCATAAAATCGCCGACACACCGCTAATGTATGTCAATGGGAAAAAAGACGGACCTGAATGAGAACTGAATGACGGGCTCTTCTGATTGGCTGAGGTCAGCGACCAATCAGAAGAGCCCTTCACATTTCATTGAGATACAATGGCGGATTGATCGTCCATTGTATCTTAATGTTAGTTGAAGAGGACGTCGGAGCTGGAAGTTGGCGGAAAGAAGACAGAAGATCCCCGGAGACGGACGAAGAGGCGGAAAGAAGAGAGAAGACCCCCGGGACCGGAGGAAGAGGACGCCTGGCCGGACGGACGATCAGATGACTTGAAGGCATGTAAGTGATCGACGGGGACGGGTAGGGCCTTAGGTGTTAGGGAAAGCGGCGAGGCTTAGAGGGTAGGGGCTTAGGGCGGCAGGGGTTTAGGTGCGGCTTAGGGGGTAGGGGTAGGGGATTAGGTGCAGCTTAGGGGTTAGGGGCTTGCAGCGGCAGGGGTTTAGGTGCGGATGCGGGGTAGTGGCTTAGGGGGGTAGGGGGTTAGGTGCGGCTTAGGGGGTAGAGGTAGGGGATTAGGTGCGGCTTAAGGGGTAGGGGCTTAGGGCGGCAGGGGTTTAGGTGCGGTTTAGGGGGTAGGGGTAGGGGATTATGTGCAGCTTAGGGGTTAGGTGCGGCTTAGGGGTTAGGGGCTTGCGGCGGCAGGGGTTTATTTGCGGATGCGGGGTAGTGGCTTACGGCGGCAGGGAGTAGGGGGTTAGGTGCGGCTTAGGGGGTAGGGGCTTAGGGCGGCAGGGGTTTAGGTGCGGCTTAGGGGGTAGGGGTAGGGGATTAGGTGCAGTTTAGGGTTAGGGGCTTGCAGCGGCAGGGGTTTAGGTGCGGATGCGGGGTAGTGGCTTAGGGGGGTAGGGGGTTAGGTGCGGCTTAGGGGGTAGAGGTAGGGGATTAGGTGCGGCTTAAGGGGTAGGGGCTTAGGGCGGCAGGGGTTTAGGTGCGGTTTAGGGGGTAGGGGTAGGGGATTATGTGCAGCTTAGGGGTTAGGTGCGGCTTAGGGGTTAGGGGCTTGCGGCGGCAGGGGTTTATTTGCGGATGCGGGGTAGTGGCTTACGGCGGCAGGGAGTAGGGGGTTAGGTGCGGCTTAGGGGGTAGGGGCTTAGGGCGGCAGGGGTTTAGGTGCGGCTTAGGGGGTAGGGGTAGGGGATTAGGTGCAGTTTAGGGGTTAGGGGCTTGCAGCGGCAGGGGTTTAGGTGCGGATGCGGGGTAGTGGCTTAGGGGGGTAGGGGGTTAGGTGCGGCTTAGGGGGTAGAGGTAGGGGATTAGGTGCGGCTTAAGGGTAGGGGCTTAGGGCGGCAGGGGTTTAGGTGCGGTTTAGGGGGTAGGGGTAGGGGATTATGTGCAGCTTAGGGGTTAGGTGCGTCTTAGGGGTTAGGGGCTTACGGCGGCAGGGAGTAGGGGGTTAGGTGCGGCTTAGGGGGTAGGGGCTTAGGGCGGCAGGGGTTTAGGTGCGGGGTGCGGCTTAGGGGGTAGAGGTAGGGGATTAGGTGCGGCTTAAGGGGTAGGGGCTTAGGGCGGCAGGGGTTTAGGTGCGGTTTAGGGGGTAGGGGTAGGGGATTATGTGCAGCTTAGGGGTTAGGTGCGGCTTAGGGGTTAGGGGCTTGCGGCGGCAGGGGTTTATTTGCGGATGCGAGGTAGTGGCTTACGGCGGCAGGGAGTAGGGGGTTAGGTGCGGCTTAGGGGGTAGGGGGTTAGGGCGGCAGGGGTTTAGGTGCAGCTTAGGGGTTAGGGGCTTGCAGCGGCAGGGGTTTAGGTGCGGATGCGGGGTAGTGGCTTAGGGGGGTAGGGGGTTAGGTGCGGCTTAGGGGGTAGAGGTAGGGGATTAGGTGCGGCTTAAGGGGTAGGGGCGGCTTAGGGGGTAGGGGTAGGGGATTAGGTGCAGCTTAGGGGTTAGGGGCTTGCAGCGGCAGGGGTTTAGGTGCGGATGCGGGGTAGTGGCTTAGGGGGGTAGGGGGTTAGGTGCGGCTTAGGGGGTAGAGGTAGGGGATTAGGTGCGGCTTAAGGGGTAGGGGCTTAGGGCGGCAGGGGTTTAGGTGCGGTTTAGGGGGTAGGGGTAGGGGATTATGTGCAGCTTAGGGGTTAGGTGCGGCTTAGGGGTTAGGGGCTTGCGGCGGCAGGGGTTTATTTGCGGATGCGGGGTAGTGGCTTACGGCGGCAGGGGGTAGGGGCTTGCGGCAGAGGGTAGTGGGTGCGGCGGGGTAGTGCGGCAGGGGGTAGGGGCTTCGGCGTCGGGGTAGTGGCTTAGGGGTTAGGGCGGCAGTGGGTAGGGGCTTGGGGTTGTGTGGCTTGGTTAGTGTACGCGTAGTGGCTTAGAGCGGCAGGGGTCTGTAGTGTACAGCGCGATGGTATACTACAGTCCCATGGCGCTTATGGTCATGGGACTGTAGTATACTATAGCGGTGTACACTACAGGAGTATGGGCTTCGGTGGCTTGGTTAGCGGTGTAGCGACTCGCAATGCCCGCTTCGCGGGCATTGCTTCGCTAGGCTGCAACGACTCGCAATGCCCGCTTTGCGGGCATTGCTTCGTGAGTCGCCTTGGCCGCTACGCGGCAAAGGACAGAGTCCAGGAGAAGCAGCTCGGACTCGCTAACTAAGCGACCGGAAGCAGCGCCGCTCCGACGGAAGTCGCTACGGCAATTATATAATAGATAGAGTATACCGAAGTTTTCTAAGGTGTAATGGAGTACAGATGAGAGTACTGTTAAGGGTTCATGTCTGCAGTAATTACATATACCGTATATACTCGCGTATAAGCCGAGTTTTTCAGCCCAAAAATTGGGCTGAAAAGTACCCCCCTCGGCTTATACGCGAGTCAGTGACGGTATACAGCAGCCCCGGCAGCCCCAGCGGTAGTATACAGCAGCCCCAGTAATACAGGACCCCCCAGCCTTGCTCCGGTCACCTGTAAAGTAAAATATACTTATCACTGTCCCGCTGCCGTCCGCGCCCGCCGCTGCCGACATCCCCGATCCTCCATCTTCATGCGTCTTCTTCCGGTTTCCTGTGTTCGTCGCAGGCAATGACGTCATTGCCGGCGCCGAACACAGGAAGTCGGAAGAAGACGCATGAAGATGGAGGATCAGGGATGTTGGCAGCGGCGGATGCGGACGGCAGCGGGACAGTGATAAGTATATTTTGCTTTACAGGTGACCGGAGCAAGGCTGGGGGGGCCCTGGATTACTGGGGCTGCTGTATACTACCGCTGGGGATGCTATACACTACCACTGGGGCTGCTGTATACTACCGCTGGGGCTGCTATACACTACCACTGGGGCTGCTGGGGCTGCTATATACTACCACTGGGGCTGCTATATACTACCACTGGGGCTGCTGGGGATGCTGTATACTACCACTGGGGCTGCTGGGGCTGCTATACACTACCACTGGGGCTGCTATATACTACCACTGGGGCTGCTGGGGCTGCTATATACTACCACTGGGGCTGCTGGGGCTGCTATATACTACCACTGGGGCTGCTGGGGATGCTGTATACTACCACTGGGGCTGCTGGGGCTGCTATACACTACCACTGGGGCTGCTATATACTACCACTGGGGCTGCTATATACTACCACTGGGGCTGCTGGGGCTGCTCTATACTACCACTGGGGATGCTATATACTACCACTGGGGCTGCTGTATACTACCACTGGGGCTGCTGGGGATGCTATATACTACTACTGGGGCTGCTGTATACTACCACTGGGGCTGCTATACACTACCACTGGGGCTGCTATATACTACCACTGGGGCTGCTGGGGCTGCTATATACTACCACTGGGGCTGCTGGGGCTGTTCTATACTACCACTGGGGCTGCTATATACTACCACTGGGGCTGCTGTATACTACCACTGGGGCTGCTGGGGATGCTATATACTACCACTGGGGCTGCTGTATACTACCACTGGGGCTGCTGTATACTACCACTGGGGTGGCCTGTATACCACTGGGGGGGGCCTGTATACCACACTGCTGGGGGCTGTATACCTGTGCTGAGGTCCACCCACGGCTTATACACGAGTCAATAGGTTTTTCCAGATTTTTGGGGCAAAAGTAGGGGGGTCGGCTTATACACGGGTCGGCTTATACACGAGTATATACGGTAATTCTCTGCAGTGGTGGATACAGACAGAAAAGCAAGGTACCCATGTTGGAATATATAGTCCACCAGCCTTATATGATCTGGTGACTGGCTTTACTGTTGATCCACAGCAACTAGTATTTGTAATCCAAAAACACACAGTAAGAACAGTGCAAAAGTAGTACATGTGCCCTTTGCAGACCCATAGTTCTGTCTCTGTCCAAATCTGCTTCCTGCTTTGGAGGAGGAAATGGGCCACCATACTTCCGGGGTCCCTGAGCTGCTATACATGTGGACAGGGGTATACAAAAAACAGAATTTCAAGTTGAGTTGGTCCACCTGCCCCAAAACAAATAATATTATTTGGCTTGATCACATAAGAACATATTTCACAACGTTACAGCCCTTTCAGAGTAATTTTCATCCTATTGAAACACCTAAATTCCATTTTCTTTGCAGACGTAAAGTATGATTCCCTAAAATGTGACCCACAAACGGTGTATGATGTGCCCACAGTGAATTCCTCCACTGTACCCTCCACAGACTCAGTATATTGAGTATACTGTATAGGGTCTGAGTACACAGACCCTACTATACTCCCCTCAACTACCCTGGAAAAGTTCTGGTGACCCAAAAGTTAGTATGATCCCCAAATGTGGTCCTACACAACCATCCACACATTATAATGGCCCCTTTTATCCTTCCAAATAGTACAATGGCCCCCACATAGCCCTTCGCACAGAATTTCGGACCCCACATAAACATTTAGACTGCATACAGTATAATGTCCTTGAAATAGCCCTCCATAAAATGTAAAGGGTCCCTCTTAGCTCTCCAAAATTATAATGGCTACAAAATAGACTTCCATATAGTATAATGCACCCTATAGCCCTCTACATAGTAATGGGTCCCACCTAGTCCCCAATATAGTATAATTGGTCCCACATAGTCTCCTATGTATTATAATACTCCCCCATAGTCTTCCATATTATAATACTTCTTCATAATTCTTCATGTAGAAGGTAGCTCCCACAATTCTCCATATTTCATAAATCAACCCTCATAGTCCTCTTTGTATTATGATGTACCTCTATAGTCCTCTATCTATAAAATAGCCCCCACAGTCTTTCAATTATTATAATGCAGCCCCCATAGTTCTCCATTTATTATAATGCAGCCCCACAGTTCTGCCTTTGTTATAATGCATGACCCATAGTCTTCATAGATTATAATGCAGTTCCATAGTCTTCCAATTATTTTAATGCACCCCCATATTCCTCCATATATTATAATGCAGCCCCATAATCCTCCATAGATTACAATGCAGCCTTGTAAGGTTTTCAGGGTCTCCATGGAATTGATGTATCTTCTTGCCTCATTCGAGATAGTCTGTTGCCTCACCTTGCCCTTGATCTTCCTGTCAGTACTGCTTATAAGTCCTGGTCCAGGGTTCATTCCTTTCATGAGTATTTTGTGCTAGTTGGTTTCTGAATCACTCACTTAGCTCTGTGCTCTGCATCATTACTTCTCAGCTGCCTGCAGTCTATGATGCTTTACCCTCATCCTGGCTGTTTGTTTCCTCCCTTCAAGACCTCTAGGAGCAGAGCTCTATTACATCTGGACTTTTTTGGTGTGTAAGAACTTTGATTATTATTATTTATTAATATAGCACCATTCAAATCTATGTTGCTTTACATGTGGAATTGTGGCGCCCTGCTCACGCAGGTAGCCACAGCCTTCCCTACTGCACTGCTGGGTTTCCACAGCAGGTACCTACTACATGCAACACCTTCCACCCCAGCACAGTAGGGGGAGCTAGACTCACTGACTTTAGGTGCAGACGCTAGGAGAGCTGCGACAATGTCCTGGTGCTCGGTGCCGCGATTAGGCCCGAACCAGTGACCTGGAGAGGCCCTTCTGCGTTCAGCCAAGCCTAGGAGTGGGAACAGAAGGCAAGGAGCTTTACCAAGGGAACACAGGAACTAGTGGAAGTTTGCCCAAGACCTACCGGACTTCGGGGATCCGTACCTGCAGGATTACTCTAGGACTGCAGAGAACCCAGGCACACCATGGAGACTTTAGTCACCCGGTCCCCCTACGTACCCAGCAAAAGGGAGGCAGACACCGTAGTGTGGAATCACACAGCAGTGATCAGAGAGGGTAACCCGTGGACCGCATAGGAGGAGAGAGATGACCGGACAAAGTGAGGAGGCCAGTCGTGTTGTATATAGACAGGGCTTCAGCGACAGCAGGGAACCTGAGGAGGCCTTATACCCACTTGCTGTGGAGACTCACTGTGCACTTGGTCACCCGACAGTGCTCTGGACATCTTTACCTGTGAATACCATCAGTAACACAGTTAAAGGAAACTTTCTTCAGCGTGTGTGCATTATTCCTCTCTGTCCCCAGCCTTTATATAGACTGCCCCACTGCTTCTTACCCTGGCATCAAGTCCCACTCCAAGCTGCCCCCTTCACTCTATGCTGCCCTGGAAGCCCAGCTCCACCTGTAGGGAGCTTCGCCATCCTTGCCGCAATACCATCGCTCTCCGGAGGTCTGTGGCGGCGCTGGTGATCCCTCACCAGGTACTACAGGTGGCATCACGAGACAACAAACTCTTTCCCTTGTATATAATCCCTTTTTGAAGTGTCTCAGGCACCGCCACCCGTGACATCCCCGTGAACCCCTCTGAGCCTGATACCCGAGTACCCCCTGGGTCTGGGGCTCGGCGTAATTTCTGGAGTCACAAACAGGATCCCGCGCTTGGTGTTACCAGGTACTGTGTGCCGTGATTTGAACTGTATTGTGTGACTGTTGAACTACGCCGCCATCACTACGCCGAAGAGTGGGAAGAAAGGGTGCGTGTCGGCCTGTACAGCGTGAAACTGAAGCCTGTCCCTCGCTCAGCCGAGCATTCCCTAGCGCCGCGGCCTAGTCGGGAAATCCCCGAACTGTTTAACTGTTTGAACATTGGCTGTAATTCCCTAGGGGTGCCTCCAGCATGTCGGCCTCCTCCAGCGATTACTAAAGCACGTTTGCTGACCCTGAAAATTACCCTAAAGCGACCATGGCTGCCTCCAGTAGAAATGCCAGCGCCACCGGCGCGTCGAGAGCAGTCGCCCCGATCATGCCGATCTCACTGGCATATATCCCGGGGGCCAAGTGGTTGCCTCAGTATGATGATGGTCGCCCTGATATGTTGACTGTTTTCAGGAGAAAAATCACTAGTGTCCTGGACATGTATGCAATGACTGGTCAGCAGCTCGTTGCTGTGGTACTCGGACAGTTAAATGGTGCAGCAGAGAAAGAGAGTGAGTCCTGGTGTGCTGCTAAACGGAGATCAGTGACTACTATATTTGATAAATTGAGTGCTACTTTTGAAGAGTGCAATGAGGCTGATATACGCATGCACCTTCATCACTGCTACCAGAGACCAGGAGATGATATCAGAGCTTACGCTTGGCGCCTGGAGGAAGCATTGAGAGCCCTTAAGCATGTCAGCTCTGCCATTTTACCCGATGAAAACAAGCTCTTGATCGAACAATTCACCCGGGGACTGCTATCCCTCGAGGACAATAAGCCTGTGTGTTGGTGGTCACTGAGCCACCCAGAAGCTGACTTTAACACTTTAAAGGGCACGGCCATAAAAGGGTTGCAGCCAGTAGAGACCGATGAAGCTGCTATCAAACGGTGGTGCAGTGGTGAGGCGCAGGCTACCCCGAAACCAATACCCGTGTCTGTGGCTGCGCACAGTGTACAATCTGCTCAGCCTAACAAGTATGACTCTCTGCGTGCTGAGATGCATGCTGAAATGCACCAAATGAATAAAAACATAACTAAAGTGATGGAAACTCTAAAGCTGCAGCAGAGTTCCCAGCCAGCGCCAAGATCCCAGCCTGATCTCAACTGTTGATTCAACTTGCTGACAGTCAACTTGCTGGAAAATGTACCCTGGATGAGAGCGAAGCAAGCCACAGCGTACCGAGGGAGAACCACAGATCACTAAAGCTCCACTGGGGAGCCCATCTGCTGTCGCTGCAACAGAATCGGCCACATCGCCAGAAGCTGTTCTTTAAACGAGCAGACCCCCCTGGGGGCCGGGGCCAAACCCCAGGAGTAACTCAACAGGGCCCAGCCACCTGGTACAAGATCTTCATTGGACAGAGGCCGTTCCTGTCAATTGTACTAGATGGCATCCCAACACCTGCTCTGTTGAATACCGGGTCGCAGGTGACCACCATCCCCTATATCCTTTACAAAAAGTAATGGGCTGATGCAGAACTGAAACAGCCTGCCATGGACTTCTAACGGTGCACCACTAACTGTGATGGGCGTTAGAGAAGTACCAATAAAGGTGGGGAGGGTGGAATTGAAAAAACCAAGGGGTTCTAGAAGTAGCAGAAGCAAGTAATGCAAATGACCCGAATATAATACTTGGTACAAATGTTGTTAGCAATTGCATAGGAGAAGTTTTGTCTTTGCTTCAACAGATTGCAGATACTGCCAAACCTGGTCAGAGGAAGATCCTTCAGCGTGAGATAAGAGCCCTCCTGCACCATCAACGGGTAACAATGACAGGTGGTGAAATTGTACTGCACAGTTGACAAACCCATTTCCTATTGTAATTCCCCCAATGAGTGAGATGATGATGTGGTGTTGAGCAGCTATAGGTCTGAGAGGGCAGGACTACCAGGCATTAGTGGAGCCCATCAGCACAGAGCACAGACCTACACTCTTGACAGCCAGGGGGGTGGTTGATGTACACAATGGGAGTGTACCAGTTTGCATCTTAAACTGTGGCAGTGAAGAGGTTAAGTTACCCAGGTATGCAACCGTTGCTAAATTGTACACAGTAAACAACAACAAGATCCAAACAGTGGGACCTTTACCCCATGCCAAAGGGCCAAAACCTGATGATACAACAGGGCCACTGGAGGACTGGTGCCAGCAACTTCATGTAGGGACTGAAACCACTCCTGTGTATGAAAAGCAAGGTGTTTACTGGGTAGTCAAAGAATTTGAACAAGTCTTTAGTAAGCATTCACTTGACTTTGGTGGGATAAAGGGGGTGAAACATCATATCCCCACAGGTACTCATCCACCAATCAAAGAGCAGTACAGGCCTTTTCCACCTGCACATTACCAAAAAGCCAAAGAAATGTTACAGGACATGAAGGACGCAGGGGTGATACGAGATAGCTGTAGCCCCTGGGCAGCCCCATTAGTCCTAGTCAGGAAGGATGGCAGTATGAGGATGTGTATAGGCTATAGGCAAATAAACCGCTTAATACACAAGGATGCTTACCCGTTACCTCGTATAGAGGAATCCTTAGCTGCTTTGAAGTCTGATAATTACTTTTCCACCTTAGACCTCACTAGTGGGTATTGGCAGGTGTCCATTGCAGAGGAAGATCGAGAGAAGACAGCATTCACAACACCTATGGGCTTGTGTGAATTTAACAGCATGCCATTTGGACTATGTAATGCACCCGGGACCTTCCAGAAATTGATGGAGAGTTGCCTGGGGCATAAGAACTTTGAGACGGTACTGCTCTACCTGGATGACATGATTGTGTACTTTCAGACCTATGAGGCACACGTAGCCCATCTAGCAGAGGTGTTTGAAGCTCTGGCCAAATACGGGATGAAGCTGAAACCATCAAATGCCACCTGTTAATGCCAAGGGTACAGTACCTGGGACACATAGTCAGTGCTGTAGGTGTGGCCCCTGATGCAGACAAGGTGACAGCTATCATAGAGTGGCCAGAACCCAAGACCCTGAAGGAAGTACGTCAATTCCAGGGACTGGTGGGCTACTATAGGAGGTTCATAAAGGAGTACACGAAGAAGACTGCTCCCCTGCAAAACCTCTTAGTAGGCCAGCCCAAGAAGGGCAAGTCTAAGGAGTCTCTGTGGTAGTGGGGCAAGGAACAAGAGGAATCGTTCCAGATGATGAAGGAAGCCCTGACAGGAGAAGAAATCCTTGCTTACCTGGGCTACAACCTGCCATTCCTGCTGTACACGGATGCCAGCAATGTGGGACTAGGAGCCGTCCTTTCTCAGAAGCAAGAGGGCAAAGAAAGAGTGATTGCCTATGCCAGTAGGAAGCTACGCCCCACAGAGAGGAACCCGGAGAACTACAGTTCCTTCAAGCTGAAATTCCTGGCCTTGGTCTGGGCCGTCACAGAAAGGTTTAAGCACTACTTGGCATCTAGCAAGTTTACAGCCTACACGGATAACAATCCGCTGACCCACCTGGAGACTGCAAAGTTGGGAGCCATGGAGCAGAGATGTATGGCCAGATTGTCCAACTACCAGTTTACCATCAAGTACCGGGCTGGGCAAAAGAATGGAAACACGGATTCCTTGTCCAGAATACCTTCCCTGTCAGACGTGGACGTAGATGAAAATCAGCTAGAAGAACTGGAGTTACCTGCATTCCATCAATTAAGTGTAACTCAGTGCCAGAAAACCCGTAAAGACCCTCCTGTGAGAATGGTGAACCCGTTGCCACACTTTGGTTGGAAGGAAGTGCAAGACAATGACCCGGCTGTCAGTTTGGTAAAGAAGCTGATAATCCAAGAGTCAGCAAAGCTACCAGAAAACCCCCAACCAAAAGTCAAACATCTGTGGAGCGAGAGAAGCAAGCTATTAATTTATCAGGAGAATCCCTGCAGAAGACACATTAACCCAAGGACTCACAAGATGGTCTGGCAAATCATCGTGCCGAAGTTGGACGTGCAGATGGTGTTGAACACCTACCACAACCAGACTGGTCATTTTGGGTGGAAGAAGCTGGAGATGCTACTGAAAGACAGGTTCTTTTGGGTAGGCATGCGTGTATCCTTTGAGAGGTGGTGTAAGAATTGTGGACCCTGCAGCCTTAAAAGAAAAGACTTACAGAGCCAGAAAGCACCGCTCCAGCCCATAGTGACGAAGCAGCCTCTGGAAATAGTAGCCATGGACCATGTAAAACTGACTCCAAGTAGATCTGGCTACACATACACATTGACCATGGTAGACCATTGCTCGAGGTTCCTGATGGTTGCCCCTGTGAAAGACTTGACAGCTGCCACCGCTGCCAGAACATTCCAAAATGTATTCTGCAGACCATTAGGTTATCCAGAGCAGATGCTAACAGACCAAGGTTCAGCTTTTGAAGCAGAGATCTTCCAAAAGTTCTGCCACATGTATGGGTGTAAGAAGATTAGGATGACCCCATATCATCCCCAAACCAATGGATTATGTGAGAAGATGAACAGTATCATCATTGACATGTTAAAAATCCTACCCTTGGAAGAAAGGAACCAATGGCCGGAGAAACTACCAGACTTGGTTGACATGTGTAACCACATTCCAGTAAGTTCTACAAACTGTATACCAGCTTACCTGATGAGAGCCCGTACAGGAAGGTTACTCGTAGACTTGGAACTCGGAGTAGTTGACCCTAAAGCAGATGCCTCAACACCCAATTGGAATGAAAACCGCCTTGTGCAATACAGAATGGTTCAAGCCTGTGTTGAAAACAACCTGAAGAAAGCCCGTGAGAATCAAGAAAGGGACTTTAACAAACATGCGCCAGCAGAACCTATTGTACCTGGAAGTATTGTCTTGAAGAGAAAGCGGAAACAATACAAATTGGATGACCAGTGGGAGCAAGAACCCTATGTCCTATTAGATTCTGGATTTGAGAATGACAAAGTGTGTCTCATTACTAAGAATGGTGGAAATACCACTTACACAGTGTCAAGGGACCATATCAAGAAGTGTCCAACTGAATGGGAAAACCAGAATCCCCCAACACAACCAGAAGAAGAACCAGAACCTGAAAAAGATTCCAGTCCATGTGAAAGCCCAAAGGAGAAGGTAATCTCAATGATCCTAGGAGATTTCCCAGAAGATTGGCCTCAGCAAGATGTAGCCATCTTAGTGCTTCACTGAATTTCTACCAGCCCCAAGAAGTGGTACAAAGGAATCAGGAAGAAATACCCGTTGCTAGAGAATTTGAGGATGCTGCAGTCGGTACATAGGAAGCCGATGTGTGATACAGGCACCACCCCCTTCTCCATTGCCACTCCCCCTGTCTGCCTGCCGCCTAATACTAAGGACTGACACTGTCCAATAGACAGAGCGGCTCTGCATACCTGCACCATACCCAACACTAGAAACCTCACCTGAGACAGAGATAACTGTAGTGTGCAAGTCACAGAGGAGCACACAAGGTTAACCCCCGTCTAGGTATGGAGAGTGGGCACAGTAAAGTCAGAAGTAGAATGAACAGAGGGAGTAACATGTAAATAGCAGCTATAGTAGTGTACATAGTAGTGTACAGAAGGGTGGAGGAACTGGCCCCAGCTCCATGCACACTAAGTTAGGAACAGAAAGTGCCTGGAGTGGGGAGGGACCAGGTCTCCTATGCCGAGACACCCATAGGGAAATGTGTTGGTTTGAAAATGTGTTTATTGAAAATATGGACTTTTGAAAGACTTTTCCCCCTTTTCTTACCTGGAGCGTACAGAAATTCTACTTTAAATACTCTTTTGAACTGAACCTATCCCTTTGAACTTTTCCCTGGATTGCACTTAAAAGGACCATGGTCACAGGACTGATGTGACAACAAACTTCTCTTTTTTAAATCCTGCGGTGAATGGACTAGCAATGTACGAACTCACCTGTTTTCATTGTTGCCATCTTTTTTCAGTGGTTTTTGTAAATTTTTATATTTTGAGACTCTGTAAATATGTTACCTGTTATTATTATTGTTATTCCTTTCGTTTGAAAACCAAAATGCTCAGTCCAGGAGTACTGATCTTAACTAAGGGGGTATGTGGCGCCCTGCTCACGCAGGTAGCCACAGCATTCCCTACTGCACAGCTGGGTTTCCACAGCAGGTACCTACTACATGCAACACCTTCCATCCCGACACAGTAGGGGGAGCTTGACTCACTGACTTTTTGTGAGATCCCCTATAAATACTGCTGCTGGGGGAGGAGTTAGTGTGCAGATGCTAGGAGAGCTGCGAAGACATCCTTGTCCTCGGTGCCGCAGTTAGGCCCGAACCAGTGACCCGGAGTGGCCCTTCTGCATTCAGCCAAGCTTAGGAGTGGGGACAGAAGGCACTGAGCTTAACCAAGGGAGCAGAGGAACTAGTGGAAGTTTGCCCAAGACCCACTGGACTTCGAGGATCTGCACCTGCAGGATTACTCTTGGACTGCAGAGAACCCTGGCACACTGTGGAGACTTTAGTCACCCAGTCCCCCTGCATAGCCAGCAAAAGGGAGCCAGACACCGTAGTGTGGAATCACACAACAGTGATTAGAGAGGGTAACCCGTGGACCGTGCTGGAGGAGAGAGAGAGAGGACCAGAGAAAGTGAGGAGGTCATTCGTGTTGTATACTGACAGGGCTTCAGCGACAGCAGGGAACCTGAGGAGGCCTTATACCCACTTGCTATGGAGACTCACTGTGCACCTGGTCACCCGACAGTGCTCTGAACATCTTTACCTGTGAATACCATCAGTAAAAAGGTAAGAGAGTAGGGATGAGCGAGTACCGTACTATTCGGAATCGCTATACCCGCAACGAGTAGGTCTCGGTACTCGCTACTCATTGCGAGTATAGCGATTCCGATTACTTTTGCAGTGTATCAATAGATACACTGCAAAAGTCCTGTAAAAAAGAGGAAAAGTGGTTAAAAAATAAAAAAATCGGATACTCACCTTAACCGACGGCTGCACCGGGACCGGTCGATGGACATCTATGCATCTTAAGTGATCTTACACTCTCATCTTAAAGGATCTTACAATCATATGGATGGGAGAGATCTGGCCAATCAGATGCCGCCACGTCACAATGACGTGATCGCTAGCGGCCACCTAATTGGCCAGATGGAAAGGTCCTCTATATACCTGAGAGGACCTTTCCATCTGGCCAATCAGGTGGCCGTTAGCGATCACATCATTGTGACATGGCGGCATCTGATTGGCCAGATCTCTCCCAGCCATCTGATTGGCTGGGAGAGTGCAAGGTCCTTTAAGATGCATAGATGTCCATCGGCCGCCCTGGTGCAGCTGTCTGTAAAGGTGAGTATCCGATTTTTTTATTTTTTAACCATTTTTCCTCTCTTTTACAGGACTTTTGCAGTGTATTTATTGATACACTGCAAAAGTACTCGGTAATTGCTACTCCCTAGTAATCCTAATTTACTCGGCGAGTAGCGAGTACCCAAATACCGCTACTAATCGGCGAGTAGACGAATAGTAGCGAGTAGACTCGCTCAACCCTAAAAAAAGACTTTCTTCAGCGTGTGTGCGTTATTCCTCTCTGTCCCCAGCCTCCAAATATACTGCCCCACTGCTTCTTACCCTGGCATCAAGTCCCACTCCAAGCTGCCCCCTTTACTCTACGCTGCCTTGGAGGCCCAGCTCCACCTGTAGGGAGCTTCGCCATTCTTTCCGCAATACCATCACCCTCCGGAGGACTGTGGCGGCGCTGGTGATCTCTCACCAGGTACTACATGTGGCGTCACGAGACAACAAACTCTTTCCCTTGTATATAAACCCTTTTTGAAGTGTCACCCAGGCAACGGGCCCATCCCCGTGAACCCCTCTGAGCCTGATGCCCGAGTACCCCCTGGGCCTGGGGCTCAACAGAAGGGAAAACAAAGACAAGTACAATATGTATGGTTCATCACACAGGTACAGAAGGGGAAAGGATCCTGTCTGGAAAAGCTCACTGTCTACAAGGGACTGGGGAGGATACAGTAGGAGAGGGTAGAGCTGATCGTGCTGTGGTGTGGCGGACCGAGTTTCACTGTGGGCTGTAAGCTTGTTGGAAGAGGTGAGTCTTCAGGTTTCTTTTGAAGATTTCCAGGGTAGGCGAGTGACTGATATGTTGGGGCAGAGAGTTCCAGAGTATAGTGGATGCACGGGAGAAATCTTGTATGCGGTTGTGAAAAGAACAGGTAAGTGGGGAGTAGAGATGGAGCTCTTGAGAGGATCGCAGGTTGCGCGAGGGTAGGTCTTGGAAGACCATGTCTGAGATGTATGGAGGGGACAGATTGTGGATGGCTTTGTATATCATGGTTAGGCTTTTGATCCGGGGCCTCTGAGAAATGGGGAGCCACTGAAGGGCTTGGCAGAGGAGAGAGACTAGGGAGTAGTGGGGAGACAGGTGGATTAGTCAGGCAGCAGAGTTTAGGATAGATTGGAGTGGTGCAAAGGAACAAGCAGGGAGGGCAGGTTAGCAGGAGCTTACAGAAATCGAGGCAGAAGATGATGAGGGCATGATAAAGTGTTTTAGCAGTGTCATGTTCAAGGAAAGTGGGGACCCGGAAATGTTTTTTAGCTGGAGTTGGCAGGAGGTGGCGAGGTCTTGATTGTGAGGCTTGAAGGAGAGGGAAAAGTTGAGGATTACCCCGAGGCACTTTGCGTGAGGGACTGGGGAGAGCGAGCAGCCATTGGCATTGATGGATAGGTCTGTTAGAGGGGAAGAGCGACTTGTGGGGAAGATTATGATTATCTGATTAATTATCAGTGTACTTAATCTGGGATCAAATCAGTGCGGGCTGTGTACTGGACTTGAAAGCTATTTTTTTCAGCCCTAAGGGTACCTTTACACGCGGCTACATTTCTAGGGTGGCTACAGGTAACTTACTGGTTGCAGTGAAATCATGGAGACAAGGTTCCATCTTGTTGCTGTGTACAAATGGAATAATCTCTCCATGATTTCACTGCAACCAGTAAGTTACCTGTAGCCACCCAAGAAATGTAGCCGCGTGTAAAGGTACCCTAAGAAGTACATTGATAACCATCTGTGGAAATAAATAAAAATGGCCCTCACCATAACTCATAAAATCCTCTTTATTTTATCTTCCTAAACTTACATGCGATGGCTGGTAGACAAGCGCAGTATAGGATCAGGATGACAGCTGTTTCGTGTCAGCTCAACACTTCTACAGATCCTGTGCTTTTTGCACTCTTGCATGATATTTCTGGACATTTACGTAATCATGCTGCTTGCACTCTTGCATATAATTTCTGGACATTCTCACATTAGTGCTGGTTGCACTAGCATTTATTTTTTGTATTTACCTTGTTCGTTTCTGTTTCTTAAACTGTTTGATTATTTACAATACAGATTAATTACCCAAACCCTGGTCTAACGGCCCCATTACTAGTAGCGATGTTCCAGCGATCCCACCAACAATCCGACCTGGCCGGGATCGCTGGGACATTGCTGTGTGATCGCTGGTGAGCATTAAAACAGGCACATCTCCTCAATGACAAGCGACCCGTGTAAGACCTCGACATCATGGAAAAGAATATAAACTATTCTTTTCCACGATGTCGAGGTCCCGCAACTGTATTCTGATAGGCTGGGGTAAGCGGGAGAATGCTGGTAACCAGGGTACACATCAGGTTATTAAGCAAAGCGCGCTGTGTTTAGTAACCTGATGTGTACCCTGGTTACCAGCACACTGTGCTTAGTAACCCGATGTGTTCCCTGGTCACCAGGGAACACATCGGGTTAGAGGGGCGTCACACACACTCATGTATGCTGTCCAGCGGGAGACCGATGACCAAAAAATGGTGCTGGCCATTCTGCAGCGATCAGTGAGCTCATCACTGGTTGCTGCGGCATGTCACATGCAGCGACATAGCAAGCAAGGTCTCTGCAATGTCACAAAACCTGTGACGTTGCAGCAATATCGCTAGCAATATCGCTGTGCGTGAAGTATCCCTAAGTCTCGCCATATCTCATGTTTTCAGATTCCTAAGTATCTACATAATTGTTACAGGATACTCAGGCCATTAAGGAATCTGCTGGGATAATAATGACTGCGAAAAAGGTTGGAGCAGTTCCTCTCCATGCTTAATTCCTTACAAGAGGAAATGTAGGCTCTGCAAAACAAATATGTTAACCTGGAGTCTCATTGCGGACAGGCTCTACAGGACTTAGGGCAGCTTCACACTGCGGTTAGATTCGGTCCGGGGATGTCAGGGATCAACCTTACAGCCCCGGACTGGATCAGCACACAGAACTGGAGGGCTAATTTGCCCTCTGGTCTGGTGTGCAGCCGCATGCACCAGCCGCCGATGATAGGTCAGGACCGCGGTTCGCGAGCAAGCCGCAGTGCTGACGTATCAGCGGCGGCAGCAGCGTGCAGCTGCACACCGGACCGGAGGGCAAATTAGCCCTCCAGTTCTGTGTGCTGATCCAGTCCGGGGCTGTCAGGTTCATCCCTGACAGCTCTGTACCGGACCTGACCGCAGTGTGAAGCTGCCCTTAAATACGCAAATGGCAGCACAGGTGACATTACCTCCTGGGTATCGCTTCTTTACTGATCAATCTGAAATTCTATGTATAATCATGCTACTTACCTTGCGAGTGCTTGCCTGGGCAAATCCAATGATTGAGACTCGTTTAATCAACTAGATGTTTTTTTATTTGCAATTTCATTGAAGTTTGAGAATAATAATCGCTGCACCACAGCTGAAATTGCCTTGCTGCCTTTACGTCAGGGTAAGTGCTCTGTTATTTATTGAATATGCTACAGAATTTAAATGGCTGGTGGTGGATATGAGAATGGACTGTTATGCTCAATTACAAATTTTTATCAGTGGACTGTCCAGAGCAATTAAAGATGAGATAGCCCATGTGAGTCTCCTCAAGAGTTAGAAGCATTCATACAGTATTGTGTACGTATTGATATACATATTACTGAATGTAGTCAAGAGAAATTTTCAGCTTTAAATCATATCACTAACTTTCCCCTTCCTCCTAAAGAATCTCCAAGCAAATCCTCATGGGAAGTTTAACCAGTTCCCATGTAAGTGGATTTATGACAGTCACGAGAGTAATGAGTGCCGGGAGCATCATTTTTGTTAGAGCTTGTGTTTCTACTGTGGCCAATTAGATCACTTCCTTATTAACTGTCCCAAGTGACCTCGCAAGGCTTTAGCTGCTATAGGGAAGTATGAATATCAGGATGCTGAATCTGATATTTCTGAGTTCATTTTGTCTCTAAATGCAGTTTTTCATTCCCTGTCTATGACTGACTTTTCAAAGTTATGAAAGGAAAAAGATTCTCACTGCTTCCTTTCTACTAAAATCTTGTTGTCAGGACAATGGATCTCCAGTGCAGCAATGATAGACTCAGATGCAGGGTGTAAATTTATGGTCCTCACCTTTGCCAAAGAACATGGCATTGAAATTCAACAAAGGGCCACCCCTGTTACCATGGAAACTGTGGATGGTTCTTCTCAAGTTTCGGGACCAGTGGATCAGGAGACAGTACCCATGGAGATTTTTCCATAGCCTGATCATCGGAAGGTGCTTTCCTTTATGTTAATTTTATCTCCACATTTTCCTTTAATTCTAGGAACTCCCTGGCTGCAGTCATTGAATCCAATAATCAACTGGGAGACCAAGGAAATCTCTTTTTTCTACTGAAGACCATATCAGTAGTGAGTCACTCAAAACCTCTGGATCCAGTATCTACCATGGTATCTTCATAATCATCTATTTATAATGAATTCTCTGATATTTGTGATACGAAGAGGGCAGATCAGCTTCCTTCCCACAGACATTATGATTGTCCTATTGAACTGCTTCCAGGAGCTTCAATCCTTTTCGGATATGTCTATTCTCTTGCGGCTCAGGATCATCGCGGCCTAAAATAATATATTGATGAAAATCTGGTCAAGGGATTTATTCGACCCTCCTCTTCATCAGCTGGAGAACCTACCTTTTTTTATAAAAAAGGATAGAACTCTTATCCCCTTTATCGATTATTGGGAGCTCAATAAGGCAATCGTTCAAAACTGGTATCCTTTGACATTGATTCCAGAATTGCTTTAAAGAGTACAGCATGCTAAGATCTTCTCGAAATTAGATCTTCGTGGTGCATATAAACTGATTCGTATCCGCCCTGGGGATGAATGGAAGATGGCATTTAGATGTCGTTATGGACACTTTGAGTATTTAATGATGCCTTTTGGTCTCTGCAATGCTCCGGCAACCTTCCAGCACTTACAGTAGCTAATTTTTGGAGATCTTTGGGATCATTTTGTTGTAATACATCTGGACGATGTTTTGATTTTTTTCTAATTCAGAGTATGTTAACATGGTTTTAAGATGCCTTAAAGAAAATTATCTGTACATCAAGGCTTAGAAATGTGAGTTCCTTTGCACCGAAATTCAATTTCTGGATAATGTCATCTTTCCACTTGGACTTAACATGGGGGCAAGTAGGATTCAACAAATTCTTGATTGGTCTGCACCTAAGAATGTCAAGAAAGTATAACATTTTATGGGGGTTGCTAACTTTTATAGACCGTTTATTCGTACGTTTTCTGAGATTGTTCAACCCATCACCCAACTAAGAAGGAAAAAACATGCTTGTGGTCAGAAAAGGCACAAGAGGCATATGATTGTCTTAAATCTTATTTGACTTCTGCACCAGTATTGATCCATCCTGATCTGGCACATCCTTTCATTGTGAAAGTGGATGTTTCGGATTGTGCACGCTCACAAAGTACAGGAAATGTTTTTTACATTCGTGTGCCTTTTTTCTCTCGTAGACTTTCTTCTGCAGAGAAGAATTATCATGTGGGAGATAATGAAGCTTCTAGCAATTATTGCTGCATTCAAGGAATGGAGGCATCATTTGTAGAGAGCAGCACAACAAATTATTGTGTTCATGGATCATTGCAACTTGGAGTTTCTTAGATCTGCTAGATGTTTTCTCCACATCAGGCTCGTCGGACTTTATTTTTTAATCAATTTAATTTTGTCATTTTGTACTGCCCATACTTACGTAATGGGAAAGCAGATTTCTTGTCCTGAATCCATGCCACGGATTTCGTACCTGGGGTCCCATCTAAGACCATTTTGTCAGATGCCAACTTGGTTGAAGTCATTCAGAATAAGGATTTATGGAAGAAGGAAGCCTATGACGCTGACTCATTTCTTGCTAACCAGACTGATGATGTGGACTTGTTTCTCACAATGCTGTGTGGGTCTGTGATCGACGTTTATATGTCGTAAGATTGCATGTCCTCAAGTTTGCCCATGACTCAAAGTTGGCTGGTCACAGGAGGGTACAGAAGATACAAGAATTCCTGAGCCATTTCTTTTGGCGGCATACCTAGCTGAAGGACGTGAACAGCTATGTTCTCTCCTGTGAGGTATGTGCATGTTTTAAGACTCCTAGTGTATGGCAACTCTCCCTGTTCTTTCTTGCCCTTTAGGATCCATTTCTATGGACTTTAAAGTGGAGTGGCCGACCTCTGGATGGAAGAATTCTATCCTGGTTGTAGTAGATAGCTTAACTAAAGCTGCTCACTTTATTCTGTGTACTGGTCTTCACTCAGCTAAAGAGACATTGGATCTGGTGATTCAGAATGTGTTCCATCTGCATAGAGTTCCAGATGAAATCATCTCTGATCAGGCAGAGTAGTTTACGACCAGGTTCTGGAAGGGATTCTGTTCTGCGCTTGATGCTAACATCTTTTTATCTTCAGCATATCATCTTCAGACTAATGGGCAGATGGAGTGAACCAAGCAAAATCTGGAGCAGTATCTTTGGTGCTATATCAGCCACTCACAGTATAACTGGTTGGAGTTGCTTCCTCTAGTGGAGTTCTACAATAGCTCACAGAATGCATCTACTGAGATAACACCCTTCTTTGCCAATCTGGGTTATCATCCTGGTATTTTGCCCAGATTCCCAATTGATGCTCAAGTGCCAGCAGTAGGTGAGAGGTTGACAGTGATGAAGCAAAATTTGGAAACTCTGAAGCAGTCACTGTCTATAGCACAGGAGAGACTCAAAAGATCAGTTGATAGGTTCCGGAAAACAGCACCCACGGTTAAGGTAGGAGACACAATGTCCCATGTTTAAGGTAGTAGACTCAGTGTGTTTGTCCACTAAGAATTTGAATTTGAATGTTTGTCTCAGAAATTGGGACAAAAGTTTATCGGTCTTTCAAGATCTCTGGTATTGTAAGCTCCATTGCCTGTTGCCTGACGTTACGAAGGACCATGAAGGTACATCCAGTGTTCCATGTCTCCTTACTAAAACCTGTGTCTCCAAATACCTTTCAGGGCTGTATTGAACCCCCTCTTCAACCTTTGTTGGTCAATACATTTCATTGTGGATGAATTTCTGGACTCATTATGTGGCAGGGATATCTGCCTAAGGAAAACTCTTAGGAGCCTGTAAGCATAGCATCTGTGCCCTGGATCGCCCTGAGGCCACTTCTAAGGTGAGAGTAATGTAAGGTTTCTGGGGTCTCTATGGAATTGCTGTATCTTCTTGTCCTCGTCCAATATACAGTCTGGTGCCTCGCCTATCCTTTGATCTTCCAGTCAGTCCTGCTTATAAGTCCCAGTCTGGAGTTTATTTATTTCTGGAGTGTTTTGTGCTAACTGGTCTCTGACTCACTCCTGGTATTCTTCTGAACTTCCTGCTGCCACTTGTTAGCTCTGTGCTCTGCCGCATTACTTCTTAGCTGCCTGCAGTCTACAGTGCTTTACCCGCATCCTAGCTGTTGGTTTCCTCCCTTAAAGCTGCTAGGAGAAGAGCTCTATTACTTCTGCACTTCCTTGCTCTGTAGTATCCTTGATTATCTGTTTATTTATCAGTGTACTTAATCCGGGACTAACTCAGTGCAGGCTGTGTGCTGGACTTGAGTGGGACTTTTTCAACCCTAAGAAGTACATTAATAACCATCTGTTTGCTGCATACTTCACTGCATATTATTTTTTAGACAATAATGTAATAGTGATGATGACACTCCTGCATATTATTTCTGGATATTCACATATTAGTGCTAGTCGCACTCTTGCATGTTATTTCTAGACATTCAGATATTAGTGCTGGTCGCATGTGGATTTCATTTTATTATTTGCCTTGTTTGTTTCTGTTTCTTAAACTGTTTGATTATTTGCAATACAGATTATTTACCTACACTCTAGTCTCAGTCATATCTCATGCTATCAGATTCCTAAGTATATACATACAGTAATTGCTACAAGCCGCCATAATCCTCCTTAGATTATAATGCAGCCCCCAATGTCCTCCTTATATTATACAGTAATTCAGTTCCCATATTATGACCATGTATTATAATGCAGCCCCATCATCCTCCATAGATTAGAATGCAGCCCCAGTAGCCCTCCACATAATATAATGCAGCTGCCTTAGTTCAAGTACTGAAAAAAAAATAACTTTTGAAGACACTTTAATTCATTGAGATGTATCTGTATATATTACAAATAGGACCTATGCAGGATGCTTATAATTGTGCTTCATTTGCTTTTATTTCTCATGACGTTGTCCTTGTTTATGACAGTTTATGTTGGGATGATTTTACGACTTGTACCTGTTGTGAAAGGCTTGAAATGTGCCAATCTATTGGCATAGAGTGACACATTTACAAAAGATTCCCATGTTAAAAAGATGTATATGCAAGTATACCTTTTTGCAGGATGCCTTCATATAGAATAGTATAGTCAGCCAGCCCAGAGCATAATCCAAATGTATATTTCAAAGGTAATGTAAACTGACCTAACCACTCCAATATTTTGTGTACTAGCCCCAATAAGAAGCTTTATGAAGTCTATAGGTTTAAGCTGACTATGCCAATAGGAGAAAACTGGGAAATGTTCTGAAATGCCACTGCACAGACCCTATCAGGCTTGATCATCTAAACTCAAAGGTTACATGCACTATGTAGAGTACCTGCCAGCATCAGAGGGTGGCTTCCACATCTGTCCCGGCCAAAGTGTAGCTGTATCTCTCGACGACTAAAAGTAGAGACACCTCACAACCAGGGGCGTAACTACAACAGGTGCAGGGGTGGCGATCGCACCCGGGCCCCGGAGCCTAGGGGGCCCCAAAAGTCCCTTTGGCCTATAGAAAAAGATTATTGCTGTTAAAGATTTGTAATAATTGGGGGCCCCGTTGGAGCTTTCGCATCGGGGCCCTTTAGCTTCAAGTTATGCCACTGTTCAAGTTATGCCACTGCTCACAACCCAGCAAACACGATCAATAAAAAGATTCAAAATGGATAGAAATAAAAGGATACATTTTCTAGTAATGGAACAACTGTATCGTGGTAATATTGAAAGCTTAAATTTGTACATTTATGTCTGATTTTAAACACTTGGCTTATGCAATACATTTTGTGTTTTGGCTACAGAAATATTATTAAATTAATATGAACAGTTGTGAGCTTAAAAACTTTACTGCATAATCATCAATATTCAGTGTTTCTAGTTCCATCTGGAACATCAAACGTAGATGCACAGATGTTGTGTTACTCCTGCTAAGTGATGTCTGACTGTCTGGGACATCACTTGATGGGGTGAGCAGACATTTAAAAAATTCAATTAGCAGAAGATAATGTTTGCAGATGGTATAGTTATGATATTATGTGTGTAGAGTACTTATAATACTTGTACATGTATTTACAAATCTTCAACTGGTTCATAATCACATATGTTCTAACACAATGTAATTGTGATAATAACCCAGAAAATACAATGGCTATCATTCAGAGTTTAAATGGATATTATATGTGTTAAATCTATAGATACAATATTAGAAGCATTCTTTTTAGTTACAAGAAATAAAATGTGTCTGTAAATGTTTTTATTCTGGCACATATTAATTTGACAATGTCCGTTGATCTATTTTTCAATAACTAAAATATCAAAGGGATTGTCCAGTGAATATCATGTATAACTAACTAGCAAACGTATTTAAAGAAGAATAAAAGAGAATCTGTCAGCAGGTTTTTGCTACCTTATCTAACAGCAACATAATGCAGACTTAAAAATCCTTAATCCAACGAGGTATCAAATAGATTACTGATTGAAGCCGTTCTCACACTATCAAAGAATTTATTTCAGGAACACAGCAGAGCAGATATAGCTATCACCCCCTACACCAGGCTCCCAATAGAGATTGGGCATTGATGGTGAGGTGTCAATCAAAGCAAGGGGTGTGTTAGACTGTCAGGCATGTGACTTTGTAGTCCTGCAATTGTAATCACAGGGTGATAAGGCTATTAATTTACTTTAACAATTGCACTGAGCCTGAAATGTGAGGCACAGTTGCCTTTTTGTTTTCTAACCCCTACAGCATGCTTACAAAGTAAAAACCTGCTGACATATTCCCTTTAAATTCATCTTGATTTTTATTAAAATTAATGTTCTGCTGAAAATTAATTTCTTGCAATTCAGAAACAATAGTGACCAGTTGGCCACCATTTTCCTGAACTATAGAGGGCCAGTAAAAGTGAAATAAGTAAATTAATTAATTAATACGTGATTGCTCACTTTGTTCTGCCACCGATACAGCCTGCATTCATGCTTTTTCTTTTCAGCTTTCCCCATCAGGTGTATGCACTTTGGTCTTCTCCACTCTTGACTTGTATGTCTGGCATAAGTAGGTTTCAGATGTCTTTGCATGTCATGCTATAGCACAGCATGATATGTCGTCATGTTGTACGTTCCCAAAGGTGCTAAGTAGGCCATGAGTGATAAATATAATAACACCATGTTATCATGACATGTGCCATTATCACATAGAGTCATGTCAGAGACCTACTCATACCGGAAGCCTTGGCCTACAGTTAGGGGAAATGGAAGGTGCATGTGAAAGGGAAGGTAAAAATGAAAGGATTTTTCCACAAACAAAGTTAATTTCAAAACTGATTTTAATTAAAAGATCTTGGAATAATAATACTTCTACAATGGGATGTGTTTAAAAAAATGTTCCTGTGCTGAGATAATCTTATATCTCTGTCCCTGCTATGTACAGTGTAATGTCCATGTCTGCCCATACAGAGATATGGTCCGACTATACCACATTTCCAGTGCAGGGGAGGACACAAAAGAAAGTATAAAGACATCACAGAATGGGATCGCAACTGATCCTTTGTATTACATTGCACAATACTATTTATGCTGTAATACATGTAATTATAAAAAAAGACTAACATGTTGATTCTGGTGGATAAATATTGGCCATGGTCTTCTATCAAAGTATTTAACCATACCAAGATATTCATTAATAACCATTGTTAAGGTATCACCACTAAAACTCTCTAAACACAGCTTAGCCTAGTATGTTCAAACCTGTTAACTGTCAACTTATGTCCCTTTGGTACCTAAAGGACTAACCCAAAGGCCGTGACAAGTTACTGTTGGGTGGTAGGGTGACCAATTTCAGGTAGCAAAATGCCAACGGTCTAACACAGACCATCAGCGTTGCCACCTTTTTAAAATCAAACTGAACTGTATTTACAAATATATTATACCAATGAGAGGCCATCACTGAGGAAAAATAAAACTTTCTAGTAACATTCCATAACTGGCCCATTCCTCAACCAATAGTCATCCCCTGGGCAAATTTGCCCAGGGGATGGAGACCAAAACGTGTGAAATATCGCATTAATTTAACTACGTCAGTAAAGGAACACATACTGCTAACCTCCTGAAGAGTTTGGGGACTATCATGGCATTACATAGCAGAATACCATTTACACTCTATGGCTGCTTTCACATCAGTGTTTTTTTTAAATCGTGGCAGATGCGGTGAAAAAACGCATCTGCCGCGATTACCGCATAACCGCTGCACTTGCGGCACACTTGCGGCAAGCCCCATGCAAAGTCTATGGGGCTTGCGGTAAGTGTGCGGCAGGTGCGGCAAGTGCGGTTTCGGCACTTGCGGCATGTGCTGCCGCGAAAAAAAACGCGGTCAGCAGCATTTTTTTTCGCTGCCGCATCTGCTGCAAGTGCCGATACCGCAAAAAAACGCTGATGTGAAAGTACCCTAAGACATGTAATTATAAATAACTACTGACCTGTCGATTCTGGTGGATAAATATTGTCTGCTGCCTTTCATTAAAGTATTCAAACATACAAAGATAGTAACAAATAAACATTTTTACATAATAACCATAAAAACTCACTTAACACAGTTTATCAATGTACGCTCAAGCACATTAACCATCAAATTATGTTCCTTTAGTACGCAAAGGACTAACCCCAAATGGCCAACTTACCTTCAAAAAGGCAAGCATGGCCCAACCCAAAAAAGGGCCAATTCTACCATGGCTCTTAAATTAAGATCAAATATATTATTCTCCAATGTCTGCTAAATGCATCATATCTTGACAATAAAGGCCGAATACATCACCTTCCAGATCAATGTGCATAAAGAAAAACCTCCAATTGACAGCATGAATTTAAACATGTTTATATTAAACCACTTCCGAATCTTATCACAAAATTTGAATGCTGGTGAATTTAACTATAACAATCTGTAAACAATTTCATAAAAAGCTATCCTGACGTTAGGAAAGAAGCTCTTGATTTCCACCAAACTCCACTTCATTTGGAACAGCAAATTCACCATCCCTCATTCCTGATAACATTTTCATTGAGGTGTAGGATTAGAACATCACAGTCTTCAAACTGATCACTCACCAAGAATACATGGACAATTGACGCTTCCCAATGTTGACCTTGATCCCTAGCCAGAAGATCCTTACTTGTTCCTCTAAAAACAATCGGTTCGAACCTATGCTCTAATCTGGGCCCAATGAATGACGAGTGTCCTAGGATCCAAATTGTTTAACCTATAAAACCGATAACAAAAGTTAGAACCTTCATTATAACCAAAAATAACATTAATAACTGAAACCTATCCACCCAAAATTGAATGACATCCTTATTCAAGTTAATCCTAAAGGCTTCAATGGCTGCACCAATCATAAATGAATGTGTGGAAACAGACTCATCTGTATTCATCAATTGTACAAAACCATCCTAAATTGAAACAATGTGTTAATGACTCAACCAGATTGAGGAATAATATTGTATTCATTTCCTGCTGGACGACATTTTATATATTGTTTTAGCAAGTATACTGGAAAGATGTGATATTTTGATAAACACATTAATTCTAAGCAGCTACCCATACCAGGTTGGTCAGGTTTAGATTTCATAATCCTTATAAACAAATAATCACACCCTGCTAGCACAATCCTATATCTTAAAACTTTACTCTTAAAACTACTCAGGGGCAATAATTTACTTAACAGCAAGCACCTAACACCAATAGCAAACACACTGTAGAAAACAATAAAGTGTCAAAAGAATTGAAACAACAGGGTTGCGAAACTACACCTACATTTCTCAAAATCTCAGGTGTAATTGAACATCGACCATCCTGAACACCATGGTCTGTCTCATAATCTTTCAATATTTGTTTAATGAGAAAACAACTGTTTCATGATTTTCCCCACCAATTTTAGAAAAAAAAGGCGACATGGGCTAAACATTTACTAACAGTAAAGGATTCACACAAAAAAATCAAAGCAATGTTCCCAAAACATTTGAACTTATCTATCAACCTAATAAAGCAAAAATCAAACCACTGCTCTCATGTAGCCACATATCCTTTCCAGGTTACAGATGTTACTGACCACTGCAGAAAATCAAAAACTGCAACCAGATTAGCACCCATAAGTAGTCTTCTATTACTCCCAGACACCCCACCCATGGCACGAGGCTAAAGAATTTGCTAAACTAAAGCTGAAAAAAACAATCAGATACAGTATGTAACTACCAGGAATATGTACATCCTTCAACCATATATTCAACCCAACAATATTTTTAACATCCAGGCATGATGCCACCAATGTACACACCAAGTACAATCCCAAAATGCACTGAAACCTTCTGAACCAGCTGCATCTGTAAACAGATTTAATTCAGGATCGTAACTCACAAAAGAGTCTTGGCATAATGCCTTATCATTAGAAGAATCCATAACCTCCAGTCATACATCTAAATCATCTTTCATCAATCTGAGAATATGCACCTTAAAGATCAGATTTCTAATACTAGCAACCAGTGAAGCCAATCTCCTACAACATACCCTGCCCATACGCATGACCCTAGAGGCAAATGCCAGCAAACCTAACAAGGATTCTATTTCTTTAACTTTCTTTTTTCTTAGGACACAACCTAGTTAATACATCTTTATATGTGTTACTCCATTTTGACTCTATTTCTAACAATACCTAATAATAATAATATTCAGTACAAGTACATGGTCAAACTGTTTTGTCTCATGCTATTAGGGTGTGTGCCCACATAGTGGTTTTACGTCGGTTTAGCAGCGAAAACCGCCTGCGGTTTAGCATAGGTTTTATTTAAATTTATGTAAATCCTTAGCAGCTTTAGGACTTACAAGTAACCCTATGTAATTTAGAAAACGCTGTGCACACATAGTGGGTTTATGTGAGCGGATCCGCCAGCGGTTGAGCGGTTTCCCAGCGGTTTAGCAGCATACAGCATGTCAATTCTTCTCAGCGGTTTTTGATCGGTTCCATGAAAAAAATCCTCCATAGAAAACTGCCGGAAAAACCGCTGGAAAAACCGACTGAAAACCGCTGTGCACACGCTCAAAAAAAACGCCGGAAAACCGCCGGAAAACCGCTGGTGACTTCTGAGCTCAGGAGTCTAGGCTCCTTGAATTTTCCAGCGGTTTACTGACGATTTGAACGTCACTAAACCCCTATGTGGGCACACAGCCTTAGGATACCAAAATGTTGTCAAATTTCCATAAATAAACTTATCTGCAGACCACATGCCTTTGAGTCTTTAGGACTAACAAAAAGAACATCTTCAAAGTAGTGAGCTATATCTCCTTTTATTGCCTGAACTGCTATCACTCACTCAACTAATGAAGAAAACACTTCAAAATAAAACAGCTCAAAGGCAATCACTTTTTAACATAAAGAAAACCTTAAACTTAAAACCTAATGAAAAAAACCCATTTGGATGAATCATAACTTAAATACCAATTTAAAAGCCCTTTCACATCAGCGTTTTTTGAAATTTGCGGCAGATGCGGTGAAAAAACGCATCTGCCGCAATTACCGCATATCGGCTGCACTTGCGGCGCGGTTGCGGTAAATGCCATGCAAAGTATAGGCGTACTTGCGGCAGGTGCGGCAAGTGCGGTTTTGCACTTGCGGCAGGTGCGGCCGCGAAAAAAACCGCACTTGCCGCACCTGCCGCAAGTACGCCTATACTTTGCATGGCGTTTACCGCAACCGCGCCGCAAGTGCAGCCGGTATGCGGTAATTGCGGCAGATGCGGTTTTTTCACCGCATCTGCCGCAAATTTCAAAAAACGCTGATGTGAAAGGGCCCTTACATATGCTTTCGTCATTAAAGTCTCAGATTCAAAATGACACCTGCAGGTGGGATGAGGAAATTATCAAAATGTGGAGAAAAATGGGCTTGCCACCTTTTCAGCTGTAATTTCTTTGTCTTATTTTTGGCCGGCTTCACACCATGATTTTTTGGATTCGGCTCTGCCTCGTGTGAACAAGACAGAACCGGATCCGGTTTTGGCCCCCATGTATCCCTATGGGGCCGGATGGCACTTATTTGCCATCCGGTTTTGTGTCTGTCCAGGAGGATGACAGTTCTGTTTGTCTTTTGCCCTACCGAACGAACAAAACCGGATGCTCTGCGATCCGGCACCCATAACATGGGAGTCTATGGGCGCCAGATCGTGCCAGATTCGGCAGAAAAACGATCCGGTTCCTAGATGCCGGGTGCTGAAAGAGCGACAGCACTGGAAGTTCAAGCCACGCTCCTTCAGCATCTGAAATACCCGCCCCTGTAGTTCAGCACATGGAGAGCTCCACGGCTGACATTTCAGCACCGCAGCTAGCTCTCCTCCAGCCACTATGCTGAAATTTCAGCACTGGACAGCAGCAGTCGCACACATGAACTAATCCGGCACAAAACAGGATAGGAGGGCATATTTCCTGTTCTGTGCATCCAGGGCTGTCAGGTTCTGTCCTGTGCTTCCTACAAAACACCAGACAGAATCTGACAGGGAAAAATCATAGTGTGAAGCTGGCCTAACTGCCACTACTTTCAGGCGGAGCTTCAAATATTTACCCATGTGCAACCAATACCAAAAAATTATGGAATAGCAAAACCTTCAGAATTACCATCAGTTAGCAGTTTGGCCATCTTGTGGTTTGTGTACCACTGTAGCCAGGCTATCATGGTCTGCAACTTTACTGACATCAATACCCCTGTTAAAATATTCCTTTGTAGAGAGCCAACTTGGCAAATTTGCTTTTTTGAAGCCTCTTGCCATTGTGTGTGCACCTCCACAAAATGATGGAATGGAAGGCAGGAATAGGAGTTATCGTGCTCTGTCCCGACGAAGAGATGGATCCAAAGACTTTCCCCCAGTTTCTGTTTATTAAGTCTCAACGTGTTTCATGAGTAACCCTCACTTCACAGCATTACTTTGGTCAGTCGACCATTGCACTCCTGAGTAGTGCACCATTTTTAGCAGGAGGTGCTGCAGCCTACCGAGCCTACCAAGGTGTTGTGACATGCACAATCTTTCCAGGTAAGCACAATCACACCGAGCCATACCCTTAATATCCCAGATAAGACCCTATTTGCGCTATTCCTTCCCATCAGCACACAAATATTCACCTCCACAAAATGAACATTTGTATTAGGCCATTTGCATTGGGCTTAATTAAAGGTTGATCCTCTTGCACTAGCCCATTAACCCCTTCATCTGAGTTCTTTCATACCTCTGAGACTTCTGGGACCCAGGGTGAACTTTTAGAAGCTACAGAGAGTTGTGATCTACCAGGAGAAAGGTCTTGCAGAGATTGGGACATTGAAAGTATTGTACGCACCTTTTTCTAAATCTAGTTTAACTATATTTTCAAATAGATGGCACCAATCATAGGCCATCACTGAGGAAGAATAAAACCTCTTCCTAGTAATATTAAAAAAATATTTACTTCAAAGAAAGAATAATTTGTGATCCCATGTTGTAATGTCTATATGCTTTTGTATTTCCTAAGATTGTGTCATTTATTATCTACAGTAAAAAGAGAACTGTATCAAGTTGGGCTGAAAGGCCACTCTGCCAGAAAGGAGCCATTACTCTATAAAAAACAGCCAGATAAATTTTGCTACCAACTTTTTTGGAAACATTTCCTGTTGTATGACGACACTAAAACTGAACTGTTTGGCCATAATGAACATTGTTGCATTTTTAGGAAAAAGGGAGAAGCATGGAAGCCTAAGAACACCATCCCAACTATGAAACACGGAAGTGGCATCATCATGTTGTGGGGTTGTTTTGCTGAAGGATTGACTGGTGAACTTCACAAAATAGATGGCATCATGAGCAAAGAATATTATTTGGCAATACTGAAGCAAAATCTCATGATGTCAAACAGAAAGTTAAAGCTTGGGTGGAAATGGGTCTTCCAAATAGACACTGACTCAAAGCATACTGCCAAGCTAGAAAGTGGCATAAGGATATCAAATTCAATGTTTTGAAGTTGCCATCACAAAGCCCTGATCTCAATCCTATTGAAAATGTATGGGCAAAAGTGAAAAGAGAGATGCGAGCAAGAAGACCTACAAACTTGGTTCAGTTACACCGTCAGAAGGAATGGGCCCAAATTCCTACCAACTATTGTGAGAAGCTTGTGGAAGGATATCCAAAACATTTGGCCCAACTCATACAGTTTAAGGGCAATGGTACCAAAAACTAATAAAATGTATGTATACCTTTGCCTTTGCAGAATGTAATAAAAATGGCTTAAAACGTTCTCTCTCTGACTATTCTGGTGTTTGGCAAATATTAATAATTATGGTAATCCTGATTGTCCTAAAATAGGAAAGGTTAATTCTTATTACATGTCAGATATTGAGAAAAACAATGTCTTTTTACATGGTGTATGTGAACTTCCTGTTTCAACTGTATATAACATTAGCACAGCATAGGAACATTCTTTAGTGTGGCATTTTAGTTTATTATGAGAGAGAGTGACAGTCATAGTATATAAGTGGGGATAGTGAGGTGGAAATATTTTATAGGAGACGATAGTATGGAGGTTAAGTACCATAAGAGGGACAGGTTTTTTGCAGAGAGCAGAGTGAGAAGCAATTTTTTTTTTCAGCGGCACAGCATAGAGTTCATTTAGGGTACATCATTGGTGGTTATTTTTATTCAGGAACATTGTAATGACAATTTTATTTTAAGGGCACCATGTTGAGATGTGCTACGGAAGACCAGAGAAGAGGGAATTCTGCAGAGATGAGCTGTGGGTGTGAAGTAATTATTAGAGATGAGTTGAGGCATAGATGTTCAGGTTCACCGGTTTCATTAAGAAATTGAAAAAAAAAATGGCCTGGACGTGACCAATACTTGACCCCGAACTCCATAAAAGTCAATGAGGACAGAAATTCAAGTGCTGTAAAATGGTAGCAGTAAAGACTACGAGGCTACAATAGGAAGAAAAAAAAGAGATTAAAGCAGTTAAGTCATGCATACCTGTGTTTTCCTGGCTGATGAAACCGCTGCCAGACTGTTTCTGGGTCTGCTCACTAAACCTTATGAATATTTTATGCTTCCCCTGTCCGCCCTTTCTAACAGCATCTGTTATTGGTTGCAGTCAGAAAGACTGTTATACATGTTTACCACCCTCTGTGTAAGCATCGGTGATTGACTGTAGTCTGATGTCTGTGTAGTGTAAAAATAAATAAATAAAAAATATTATGTGGTGTACCCCCTATTCTCTAACCAGGCATAGTAAAGCCATCAGCTAGGAGCTGATAGGCTTGGAAAGGGGCACTATCCATGGCTCATCAGAACCAAACATTACCAGCTTGCTGCGGTCTTTCTTATGTGCACTGGATATCAAAATAGAGGAGACCAGCCATCTTAAGGAAATAAGTATTTAAGAAAAATGAAGAGGAGCCCACCTTTTTTTTCTGAGGTTAAAAAAATTGGTGAAAGAGCAGGTGTGTTTTTATAAAAAAAAAAAAATTGGTGGGTTTCTGTTTATTCTTTTGATTTACAGGATTAGTCATGGGGGTGTCTCATTGACACCTCATCATTAATAATCAACAGCTTGATGGCAGCTTTTTGACAAATCACAGCTGTCAATAACCCCATATATTATCCTGATATTCATCACACCAGTGCAATTGACAAAAGTCAAGGCAATCATCAGGATTAGCGCATCTAATGTGATGTGCTAATTTTGGGGCAGCAGCAGGCTGATATTTTTTTGCCTAGGATGGGTAAATAACCATGGCTCTTCCCTCCCTGATAATTCCAGCTTGCTGCTGTCTGTTTTAGCTGGATATGAAAAATGACATTTTTAAAAACATTTAAGTTTATGAGGTTCCCTCTATTTTGATACCCAACACAGACAAAGCAGACAGCAGCGGGTTGGTATTATGAGAGTAGCAGGGGTGGAACTACCGTGGTGCAGCTGGTGCAGCTGCACCAGGGCCCCGACCACCTAGGGGGCCCCTGAAGGCTCCAGCGGCGGGTCCGTTCCCCTTATTCTTGCCGTTAGTCCTCAGTCCCAGGGGTGAGGGGGTGCTGTTAGATTAAGCCGCCGCGGCTTTCCTCTGGCACTCAGTCCCGGGGGGCGGTGCTGTTAACTACACCGCCGCGGCTTTCCTCTGGCACTCAGTTCCAGGGGGGGGGGTGCTGTTAGATTGCACCGCCGCCCACCCGGATTATAGCGCAGCATTCAGTGAGGAAGAGGGGGCTGGGAGAGTCGGAGCTGCTTCACTTCCTGCCTCTTCCGTGGAGGCAGGAGAAGTACACCCTCCCAGAATACAGTGAGACGGTGGAGGTGACTGAGGGCTTCGTCCAGGTAAGAGCCCCAGGGCAGGGCTTTGGTGGGGGAAGGGGGAAAGAGTCAGTGACAGTCAGAGCCCCAAGGACCCCCTAGGGGGGCACTGGGAGGGAAACTCAGCTGCATTAAGGAAGGGGGGCCCCTAGGAATCCTAGAGGACCCTCCTCTTCCTTAATGCAGCCGAGCTTCTCCCCCAGGACCCCTAGGTGCAGGACCCCCTTGATGCAGCCAAGCTTCTCCCTCTGGACCCCCCTTCCTTGATGCAGCCGATCTCCCCAAGCCTGGGGATAAGCTTGGATGCATCAAGGAAGGGGGTGTCCTGAGGGAGAAGCTTGGCTGCATCAAGGGGAATACATCACCAGACCCACAAGAGGTACGGAAATACATAACTAGAACCCACATGAGTACAGAAACACAGCATCACAACCCTCATCAGTACAGAAATTCCGGAAACCACCATCTCTACAAAAACATTCATCAATAGTACATCAATGGAAGGAGCAGGGGGATGGAGGATGGAAGGAGCAGGGGGATGGAGGATGGAAGGAGCAGGGGGATGGTGGATGGAAGGAGCAGGGGGATGGAGGATGGAGAGACCAGAAGGGATGGAGAATGGAGGATGCAGGAGGATGGAGGGAACATGGGGATGGATGGAGTGATCAGAAGTGAATGATGAGACGTAGGGCTGCACCCTTCCCCCACTCCCCAAACTCGGCTGTCGCCTGACAGCACCCCAACCCCCCCCCCCTTCCCACTCTCGCCTCGGGGAATGCAAAATATTTTTTTACAAAAAAAGCACTGACTGTACATATTGCCTGGTGGCTGTGCTGGCCTGTATGTCTACATTACTTTGCTACCACTATGAGGGGCGGGGGGGGCCCCGAAAAATTTCTTGCATCGGGGCCCACTACAGTCTGGGTCCGTCCCTGGAGAGTAGGGTGAGTCATAGACATTGGCCCCATACCAGCCTGATATCAGCTCCCAGATCAACAATTGAGAAGAAAAAGTGTCACTCCACATCTACTTATTATCCAAGCGTTTATTGTGGATTAAAATTACATCAACAGGAAGGCACTGGATGTATTGAGTGACTAACTGTTCCATGCCACCTGGCACCTCAATCAGCCCTACCGGCTGGCTGAAACTGTCTGTCACTCCATACATCCAGTGCCTTGCCGATAATATAATTGTAATGCACAATAAACGCTTTGATAAGAAGTAGACGTGGAGTGACGATTTTTGTTCTCCTATTTTGATCTCGGCACTTCTCACCTTTTTCATTTGCTGGCACCCAGATTCTTGTAAGTGACTGCACATCCGGAGTCACTTGCCATAGATCTGAGGTCCCGTCGGAAGACCCTCTGCTATAGAGCCTAACGAGTAAGTCCCGAAGATACTTTCTTTTGTTGGTGATATCAGCTCCCAGCGACTTTACCTTGGCTTGTAACAAATAAGGGGGACCCCATGTAATTTAAACAAAAAATATTTATTAATTTTAAAGCTATGTGCGCACATTGAGTATTTACTGTAGAAATTTCTGCACCAAATCTGCATCACCTGGCAGAAAAATAAACAAAAAATGTGCTAAAAAATGCACAGTTAAAATGTGTTTTTTGCATGCATTTTTTTCAATGCATTTTTTTTCATGCATTCTGGTGTGAAGAAATGCTGCCAAAATGTTGAAAGATTTGACAGGCTGTGTGTAGTGCAAGGCCCTGTGCACAAAGTGTGTTTTTATTGCATTTTTTATGAGCTTTTGAGTTTAGTTTTGTCACAAAAGTACAAACAAATTCCAAAATCAATGAGAATCCTGACGTTTTGTGCACATTACTTTTTTCCCTTGCAGATTTGAGACAGAAATAATACTGTAGCATGTCAATTATTTGTTTCCACCTCAAAAAGCATGAAAAACACATTGAAAAAAAAAAACATATGCAAAAAAATGCAGCAAAAACGCGTCAAACGTGCATCGCAGTTTTTGGTGATTTTGTCCTGCCAGGAGAAGTAGATTAGGTGCAGAAATTTCTGCAACCAAATACTCAATGGCTAGGTGCACACATTGACTATTTGGTTGCAGAAATTTCTTCACCAAATCTGCAAGGGTAAAAAAAGCAAAATGAGCACAAAACCTCAGGATTTTGATTGACTTTGCATAAGGATTTGCTTGCAGTTTTTATCACAGTACATTTTTATAGCATTTTTATGCAGTTTTTTCACACAGCTGAAAACACATCCTTCTGCCAGCAAAGGCCCTGTACACACTTTTTAGTACAGTTTTGTCACAAAACTGCATGCAAATCTTTATGACAGCAAAATTATTGAGAATTACAAAGTTTTGTGCACATGTTGCTTTTTTCCATTACAGATTTGGTTCAGAAATAAATCTACAGCATTTCCATTATTGCAGCATTTTTTGAATCATTTGAATGATTTATTTATTTAAGATGTAGAGTCCCCTCTATATTGATAACCATCTAATATATAAAGCTGTGTGTGTGTGTGTGTGTGTATGTATGTCCAGGATTGGCATCTACAACGTCGCAACTACAGCCACAAAAGTTTGCACAGTCACATGTCTGGACCCCAACAGCATCATAGGCTATGTTGTGAGGTGAAATTTTAACCCCGCGCATTCCAATTCACCAAACAATTTTGGCCCTATTTACATAATGGAGAGAAAGTGACAGTTACTAGTAGACAGTTGTGAATGAGAGGGGCTTAATGACAGCGCCAAAGACTAACAGCATATACCAGCATATAGTCACTAAGGTGGGACCCCAACATGAGATATTCACCACCCACGGGGATATGTATACACACCACACGCACACAAAGAGTAACAGCAAGTGTATAGTCGCTAAGGTACAGCCCCAACATTGGATACTCACCACGCACCCGAACATACACACACACACACACCACAAAGAGACACACACAACACAGAGACACACACCACACAGACTCCCCCCCCACAGGGACACACACACATACACACCCTATAGGGACACATGCACTCACCCCACAGGCACACACACACACCACAGGAGGACACATACAGGGACACACACACACATACATACCCCACAGGAACACACAGATCCCACAGGGATGGACACACACCACAGGGACTCCTCTCCCCCCACAAGGACACACACGCACACATCCCAGGGACACAAACACCCCAGGGACAACATACCACACAGACAGACACAGATGTGCACAAATCGCTTCACACAACTCGTCTCATGTGTGTGGTATCTTTAATTTCCAAAAATAAACATCTGATTAAAAACAGCCAATGTACATCACATGTGCCATATAGGGAATTAAGGCAGATGTCAGTCACATGAGCTGTCTATTATGTGTATGTGTGAGGTAATATATACTGCCCGGCCGGCGGGACGGTTTACTGTTAGCTGGAGATTTATCAGGCTGCCTATAGGAACCAATCACAGCTCAGCTTCTATTTTCCAACAGGTCATTAATATGACATATTCAAATTCTATTTTGTTATAGCTAACATCAGTTATTTATTAAGCGTAGCCGGGTAGTACAGCAAGTCTAATATATAAAGCTGAATGTGTGTATGTGTGTGTGTGTGTATGTCCGGGATTGGCATCTATCTACACCGTAGCATCTACAGCCACAAAACTTTGCACAGTCACAAGTCTGGACCCCGAGAGCGTCATAGGCTATGTTGTGAGGCAAAATTTTAAGCCTGCGCATTCCAATTCACCAAACAATTTTGGCCCTATCTACATAATAATGGAGAGAAAGTGACAGTTACCAGTTGACAGTTGTGAATGAGAGGGGCTTAATGACAGTACCAAAAACTAACAGCATATACCAGCATATAGTCACTAAGGTGGGGCCCCAACATGGGATATTCATCACACACGGGTATATGTTTTTTCCAATGCACCCACAATGTCCTGCAAGGATTTGCTAAAATTTGTACTAAGAATAGCATCCATTTATGCAATATGCATACTCCTAACTATAGTCCTTGTAAGGGGGGCTCAGTACAAGTTCTCAAAATTAAGAGACCAACAACATATATTTTCCAAAAGTTAAGTTATTTTTTAAATGTTTAATTGTCCAACTGCCTGCACCTCATCAGAACTATGAATCCTATATGGTCTGCAGTTTGATGAAGGCTGGTAATAACAACTTCTAACCAATGTTAAAGACATACCAGGAGGTTCAGTTTAATGTGATACAACTGTATTTTTGACTGCCAGTGCTTCTGGTGATGTAGTCATGTACTTACAATGGTTCTGGTGATGTATTCATAAATTAAGGTTGGTTCTGGTCATTTTGTTGGGTACCAATAGTGGTTTTGGTAATGTAGTCGTGAATTGAGGTTTGTTCTGGTGATGTAGTCTTATACCGACAGTGGGTCTGGTGATGTAGTCATGTAAATGTAGCAATATTTAACTTATTAAACTTGATAGTAGGTCATTATAGGATCAGTGTGCCAGACTAAAAATATAGCTTTCTCAATTAAGCCAAATGTCAAATGATCAAATATTTCACTAAAGCTCACATACTCTGTCACATCATTCGTCTGGCAGCTATCTAGTTTGAATCTCCCATACACAGGACTTCTCACTTTGAGACCTTCTCAGTCTCTCACACATACCCTGATCAACAGGATCCTCTCACAGTCGGCCCCGATGGCTGTTATGGCTGCCTGGCCTCTGTGAGCTCCAACCCATCATAGGGCCCACACATACACACATCCACAGTCCCTCATGGACTTCTATGAACATCAGCCTTGTCCAGCTCCTCATCCTGCTCATGATGCCAGCTGCCTCCAAGCCTTACCAACACAAGCAGAGATCCCGGACGGCAGCTTCACCAACATGGTCAGAGTGAGCCCCTGCAAGTTCAGCCAGGACCCTCATACACTCAGGTACTCCACTAACCTCTTGGTCTGACCACAGGCTTCATACGGCTCAGTTGGACCAGTGTCTCCAGCATGGAGACCCAGGCGTCCTGCCTTATCCCCCCAAAGGGGACGGGACCCCTCTGAGACACGTCCTCTCCCTCACAGGATCATGTCTGGTCTCTCTCTCAAACACAGGCTTAGGCAGCTATTATCTTGCCTGCCAAACCCACATCTGCCACATCCACTCCTGGGACTTTAGAACACACTGCTCTTTTAGAGGCCACTTATTGGTCTCATCAACCCCTTTAGCTGTTACTACAGAGCTAACTACCACTTAACCCTGTGTGTACAGCTCAGGGCGCATGTGAGTCATGTCGGCCATGTGCCATAGCACCAGCATGCTTCACACTGGGTTCAGAAAAATTTAGTCCATATGTGAGTATGTTACCTCTAAAGTATATGTTAACCATTAAGACATGTGCACACAATGATTAAGACATCTAGGAATTATTTGAGCTTTTCAGGCGGAATAAAGTTTAGGACACATTGGTGTCTTTTCTTTTTGACTTAAAGCAGCTCTCCTCCTTTTTTGTAACATCTTCCAGATATTTTTTCTTTTTTAAATTGAAATTGTATTCAGTACTAGTCAGCAACTTCTTAGCGGTAGCAGTCGGCTAGGTTACGTATTTTAATTGCTTGGTGTCTAAAGCTGTTAAAGGAAGCTAAAAAAAACCTGAACATATGGGAAGCAAGTGCAGAGGTTTATTCTTCCAGTGTTTGATTAGCGCTTTTTCAAGACGTTTTAAGAGTAGATCTGCCTTAAATAGATGTCATGAGCCCCTACTCATAGCTTGCCTTGTCAGAAAGGTGCGTGACCACTTAAAGAGACTACGGTAGCAAGAATGCCATTTCTAGCCCTGCATATGATCCAAATATGCTCTGCCAAGAACAATGACAGAACAATCATTCATTCTGTGTACATTGGAAAATTGGTCTGCCTGTCTAAACATACTATTCACGGACTGCAATAATGTAGCCAATTGGTGGGTGTATTTTGCTGCATGTTCTAGCATGTACACAAGCCCTTGCACTTTGTAATGTACATTACACCAAAATATCAGCAGTTAGTAAGCAAAGCACTTAGAAGGCAAAAAATAAAAACATGTCATATTTAGGCAAATGTGTACCAAACATTTTTGATCAAATTTTTGACAAACATTGACAACTTTTGATGCAATTTATCAATGGACATGTAGTTATCTTATTTTTTATGGGAAGAGGTGAACATTTTTAGGCCTTTTTGGATGTATAAAAAAACATATTCTCCTTGTATTTTACTTTTTGGCAGTTTACAGTTTGCTGTTTTGCATCCCCTTCCTTGTCTCTGCAAGGAGTTTCCTTTTTGTCTTTAGTCCTCATCTAAACCTCAATCACACAGCTCTGATTTTACAAAAATAAGAAAAGATCCTTACATGGCTTTTTATTGTCATTAAAATCCTTACTAACTCCATCCCTACTGTCTCATACTACTGACAAAAGCAGACAAAAGTTGACAACAATAAGGAGGGCACTTAAAGGGGAACTCCGGGTAGAGAAACCATTTAGTACAGACCCTGCCCTCCTACATGATGAAGCTCGTACACTGCAGTTCTAGTATCTAAATATCTCTTAAAATCTATAAAATCATATCTTCTCTTCAAGTCTCGGTCCTCACTCAGGGGTCTGAGAAAATCAGCTTCATGCAGCAGCTGTGACAGGAGGTATGCCGGGGGCATGGAGCCTTGGTGCTCCAAGCTCATCTTACATTCCCACCCCCTCTCATTTCTGTATGAACAGGGGAATATCAGGGAGAGTGGCTGCTGGCCCCATGCTCACACTACAATTTAGCCCCTGATATACCATCCTATGTGATGTAACAGGGCTGCTTTCGCTTCAAACAGCAATCATGTCATGAAGCAGATATAAATACATGCAGTGATCTTTTGCTGTATGATGTTACATAATGTATACTGCCATGTATCAGAATAGGAGAAGAGCCAACCACTTCATTGATATATTCAGCACTGCCATGGTCTCCCCTCCCCCATAGCAACTTGGTACATTGCTGTGCCCTGAAACTGTAGCACTATGTATCTTCACTATCTCTTCAGTCACAGTAAAGCAGCCAGATGTCTGTGCAGCATCTATTACACATTGTAAAAACCCCAAAGTTCCATTATTATGCTGTTCCTTATATTGTTCAACTATTCACCAAACATATATGGGTTTAAAAATATGTATCTATCTATTATTTATCTCTCACATGTCTGTGTATGTATCTATCATCTATCCAAAAATCTGTCTATCATATATCTTATGTATTCATCCATTCATCCATCTATCCTATGTATTCATCCATCCATCCTATGTATTCATCCACCCATCCATCCATCTATCCATCTTATGTATTCATCCATCTATCCATCTGACTCACCCACCCCGAGGCCGTGGGGCACTCGGAACCGGGCTCCAGTTGCTTCAATGGAGTCATGGGGGTCAAGACCCGGCTTTCATGACCCCAGTGCACTCAGTTCTGGCTTTATGGGAATTAGAGATTGTCTGATGGTGAATAAAGTTTATGGGATTGAAGTTCATGATGCCACCTATGGTTCTCAGTCAAGAGGAACTGACGCTGCAGGTCAGACCTCCAGGGTTGTTGGTACTGCAGCCTGATGTCATCACTCCCCGTAGCTGGAGTAGTACCCCGGGACAGATGTGCTCTTTTTAAGATAGATGTGGAACCATGTTTGAGCTGGACCTCTGCGTTTCATCTTCTTTTGCAGTCGGAGGCTCCGCAGGCGAGATAATAAAACAGTCTCACACAGCGTTGGAATTCTGTACCCGGTTTACATACTGAAGCTGCAACTGATCGCCGGACGCTTCTCTCTGCCAAGTTCCAGTCTGGTCCCTCCCCAAGGAACCAGGATAGTTTGCCCAAGACCCCTTCATGTACCTTTCCGTTCTCTGGTCTCGCTCTCTCTTCGTCTCTGTCCATTCCTCCACACACAGTGCCCTGACCCAGCAGTCACAGGTCCTTTCGGGTCACTGGTATCTGTCTCCTGACCCTAGTTCAGCTGCCTTCTCATCAGGTGAGTCGGGTTGCAGCTACAGCTCCTTTAGACCTCATGACCTCCAGTTCAGTGGTTCGTGCATACAGCATCCGTGCCATGTTCAGGACCGGTCCCCTGATTCTCAACCAACCCCTCCGCCTGACTACGGTCAGTCCCGGTTTCGGGCACACAGATTGTTCTCACTCCACCTGTGCCCCTGGGGTCTTCTCCATCCTGCCTCCTCATTTCTGCTTACTTTCTCTCCAACTCTTTCATTTACTAACTCACTGACTGACCGTCACCCCCTACCTGTTCTTGCCTTTGTCCCCTTAATCCATCCTATGTATTTATCCATCCATCTTCCCTATGTATTTATCCTTCATCTATCTATATCTGTCTATCGGGTTTGTCTGAATTCCATTTTAGAAAATCTGAGGTGAAACTCTTGAATTCACTACAGAAATGCTGTATCACTAATGTTATTGAATGAGTCAGAGCTGATCAGCGTTTTTCATCAGTCGTTTTGGTCCTGAACACAAAAATCACAACACATCAAATATATACTGTGACTATGGGGCAGACCACCACACCCCCTGCCACGCCCCCTGCCTATACAGAAGTGTGAGGGGGTGGGAATGTAGGATGATCCTGGAGCTCCCAGTGTCCATGATCCAGACACATCTCCTGTTCTCACTAGCAGCATGAAGAAAATTTTCTTGGACCCCTGAGGCAGGGGTGAGAGTTGAAGACAATATATGATCTTATAGATTTATAAGCGATCTATAGATCCTAGAACTGTGTTTCCCAGCTCTGCTTCATCATGTAGGAGGGAAGGACAGTATTAAAATGTTTTTTCTCTCTGGAGGTCCCCTTTAAGATATACTTATATAGTTAATCAAAGGGGGTAGCCAGCACTGCCTGTGGCCAGCATGCCATACAAAAGGTGCAAATGCACATATTAATTCCAAACTGTGCTTAAATGCAAAACTACATTTTTACAAATAATTGATCAATAATTTGAGCCACCCTGCCAACATCATGGCAAATCTCAAAGGGCCGTCCTATTCAATGTTTTTTTTATATACATTGTGATAAATTGCCTTGTTCTGCCCATTCAGGCTCAGTAAGAGAAAGCAGCTCTAATTTTGTTATAATGTTTAAATCGTTTAGCACAATCTAGCAGTATTCCTGAACATCCAGGTGTCTTCTCCTTTAAGAATAAAGTGCTTTGTAGGACCGCCCTCTGTATGGCTGGGGAGATGTAGCCTTTTCGTATCAGTAACAGTCATAATTCATGCCGTCACACATGGTTTCTTGCTCCTGCAGGCTTTTCCCTTCTCTGAATTCCCAACATTCTTTGCCAAGCTAATCTGGTGAGTGTTATATCTTTGTCTGTGTGCTTTATATCTTAGAGCCTGATAGGATTGTGCTGCAATCATTTTTACATAGGGATTTTTACTGGAGAGATATAGTATGTATTTTTCCTCAAGCCTTAATTTTAGTGTACTGTACTGTACTGTCAGGGCTGTTTGCAATGTGTACCCAGAATGTAAGCTTTCTATACTGTACACTGTCATTACTTTGGTGATATGTGTATCCATTGTTCTTGTCTTCTAACTGCTGTATATTAATACTACTGTTGTTTACTTGATATGCTTAGCACTGATTTGTTTAATATGTATTCCTATAGTTTTACCGCATCATTATCACACAATTGATTGATAAACCATCATCACTAATCACCACTCTCCACTGAACAATAAACAATTGACTACAGAACCAACAGTCTCTTTAGTTTGGATACAGAGAACTGTATGCTGGAATTTACATTGCACGTAATGCAAACGAAGGCAGAACAGGCCTCCTAATTACATTGAAAACAGAACCACATAAACACAAGACATACTTGGAATTTCTCAAAACAGCTCCCATGGTGCTGGACAGACAAATGTGGATGAAGGTGACCAGGCATGAACATTTGCAGCAAATGCCACAGATGCCTTGACAATATCAGATCTGACTCCACACTGCCAGACCAACAGACCATGAATGAAGCCTATGGAGAGGGTGAGGCAACTGAGTGTAAACAGTCACCAAGTCAATTATAACAAAGATAGAAGGAATGTCACACTAAAACAAGCATGAAAAGCAAGGTGGGGTTCAGCCACCAACCAAAATTACATCAAAGGGGGGAGCCAGAACTGCATGGGGGTAGCATCTAATACAAAAATTGCAAATGCATATATTAATTCTGAATTGGGTTTAAATGTAAAATGAGATTTTTACCAAATAATTGATCAATAATTCTAGTCACCCTCCAACAATATGGCAAATCTCAATAGGGTGGTACTACTTTATTTTTTTATATACATTGTACCAAGCATCCTTCTGAATACATTAAAAGCAGAACAACATTAATGCAACACATGCCGGGAATATCTCAGAACTGGTCCCATGGCGCCGGAAAGGCAAATGCCAATGAAGGTAGACTAGTCCCTAACAAGTGCAGGAAGCAGTTCTGAGGTGTTCCAGATATGTGTTGCATTTACATGGTTCTGATTTTGCTGTATTTAGGAGGCCACCTTATACAATGTAAAAAAAAAAGTAGAGTAGGACCACCCTATTGAGGTTTGCCGTGGCAATGGCAGGGTGGCTCAAGGAATTGATCAATTATTTGCTAAAGATCTCATTTTACAATAAAATAGGATTTAATATGTACATTTGCACCTTTTATATTGCACATTTATCCATTGATTCAGTCAGCTCTGGAGCAGCGCTCACAAACTCTGTACAAAAGAATATTGAAGAGCTACACCCTTTGCCAGGAAACTGTCATCCTCTGTTAGACCTCATTAGTGATCCGTAACATAGGCGACTATCAATAAAACCATAAAATTAAAAAAAAAAACTCTTCACTCTTTAGAAAGGTGGGGATATTTCATAAAAGTCCTATTATAAACTGAAATTTTAACCATTTATAATGTTGAGAAACTCAATAAAATACTTTATCAGTTGCCATGAGAAACACATATGTATTTTTCTTCAATGGTTTAAATACATTTGTTTGTACTGAAATATGTTTCCTTTATTGTTTTGCAGTATTATATATTTCTGTTGTGATATATATGACTTGATTAAATATTCATTTTAAATTCAAGGTTGCCTATTACAATTTTTCAGTGCGTACTGATATTTAAAAGGTATATATTGTATATTTCTTTTGAGGAGTTTCTAAATGCATTCAAGAGTCTGACCCTTTGTTTCTGGTAAATTAGCACAGAATTCTCTGTGGTTCTCATAACAAAATAAAATATCCACAGGGACGGCTTATGTCTGAAAGCTTCCTATTTATATCTACCTCAATAGAGAACAATATTTCTTTCCCTTTAGTGTGATAACAGTAAAGAGAATGGACAACACAGAAACACAATTATATCGGAGGTCACATGAATCTGAAATAAAGGGGCAGCTTTTGTGTTTAGAATGCCTATGCTGCATGTAGGCTTAATATGAGTTCACAATGTTAACCAGTCCTTATTCTAAAGACATCTTTGAATAAACATTTCGGAAGATGCTGAAAGAGTGTTTTCTATGTACGGTTCATCAAGTATTAATTAAACACCCAAATAATTGTGATCCCTAGAGAAATTCCATTTACATTGGTTTTCTTTTACACAAGAATAAATATTGTATTTATTGATAAGGTTGCAAATATTGTATATTATACAAAACAATGACTAAATTACCAAGAGAATGAAAATAAATTGTAAACATTCGAATATACTAATAAATGACAAAGTTTCCATAAACATAAGATTTAGTTTAGCCAAAGTCATCATCAGGACCTTCCAATGTTTCGGGGAGAATTTCTTCTCTTAGTCAATGTCTATATGAACAAACAGAATGGTTAGATATGTTGGATTTTAACATGTTTAATCAGGGGTGGACTCTGTAAAGAAATGCCCCAGTACAGGAATTGTGTCTGATCTGAATAGTTTATAATGTTCTCTTCAACTCCATTCTGATGGTGCTCCTCATTCTTGAGATTGGGGGCCCAGTGGTTGAGTCTCCAGCTATCAAGTGATTATGATCTTTTCTATGGCAATTCGTACAGATAGGGGATAACTTCTTAACTTGGTAGAAACTTCCAGACACCAATAAGCATATAACAAACTTTAGTTTGATGCCTGCCATCTAAGATCCATTCATGAACCTTTTTTTTTATCATATTTAAGATACAAGGCAGTCAAAGTGCCAAATCAAAATGTGTTTTATACATTGCTTTTAAAATTTTAATATGATTATTTGAATCCTGTTTAGAGATTAAGATTAACAATACTCCTGGTTTTATTACACAAATATGGAAACTCTATCTAAAATCCTGTGCTTATAAACCCCTTAGTGACAGAGCCAATTTTCACCTTATTGACTAGACGAAATTTTACAATTTTGACCAGTGCCACTTTATGAGGTTATCTCTTGCCATTTTGGAGGCTGCTGGGGACGGGGAGAGGCAAGGGGCACATCTGACAGTACTATCATGTGGAGACACTAGGTTTAGAGGGGGCTTTCATCTACTGGTCCAGCAACCTTTAGAAAGACTGCATGGACCAGGGCTCATCCCACTGAAAGCCTGAACTCCTTAACATGGGCAGAACACTACTCAGGCAACACAGGATGAGGGAACCACACATTTGTTAGACTTTATTGGATCACCAACAAAACACGTACTCAGCAAGAACACACAATGTAACAAGCAACAGAGTCTCACTCTTCCGCTGGCTCACCAGGGATTAGAAAATGTGTGCCTTTGGTGATTCCAGGGCCAACTACCCCAGTCTAGCAGCAGCTCAATTTTGGTGGGCACCCACTGAGAAGAGATAGCTTAGGAAGCTAACCAAGTACAGCAACGTCTGCAGCCAGATGACCGAATTTTCCAACCTGGGTATCTTCCAGCCAAATCCTAGCATCTTAGGCTGAATGTCTGTAGGAAATGATCCAGTTTTATTATCTTCTAGCCGGAACCAAAGATCCTAGGCTGAAGCCCTGTAGAATATGAAGACACAATGTGATCCTGGCAGCCGGAACTGAAATTCCTAGGCTGAAGTCATGAAAACATGATGTGATCCTCTAGCCAGGACCATAGCCCCATACTTTGAGACCACGTAGCTCATAAACAACTGGTGACTGAAGCAGTCGTTTTTATATCCCAAGCCTTCACCTCCGAGTATATTGTGTTCTTACAGGATTGAAGAGATAAGGCTGTTCTCTTATTGGTTGGCTGCTCAATCTGACTGCATAAGGCTGGGTTCACACTTGCAGATGCCTCCGCAGCGTTCTGCGGAGGACATCTGCAAGTGTCTGCATGCAGACGGCAGCCCTATCCTTTATAATGGGCCGCACGGTGTCTGCAGATGCTTGCAGACCGCCGTGCGCTCCCATTGCCCGCCATGAGTAATCTGTGCGCATGCGGAGACATGCACACAGATCACACACTCCCGTCCACACCAGGAATGCAACATGTCGCGTCCCTGGTGTGGACGAGAGTGTGTGATGTGTGAGCAGGCGTCCGCCTGCATACAAATCACATATGGGAGTGAATGGGAGCGCATGGTCATGCGCAGTCAAGCGCAGCACCGTGCGCTCCCATTATAAAGATAGGGGCTTGCGCTGGCTGCGCACACATGGTGTAGATAGAAGGGGGCTGAGGTAATATACATATAGTTAGCAATACACAAACTAAGACAATGGAGACTTCGAACAGTCTGAAAAGAAACAATGACTTAGCAAACATGAGTTAGCAAACAAAAGAACAATACGTCTGGCATAATTAAGAATATTAACCCACGACACACGTTAAATAAAAGGCTGTATCATCACACGGGGGACCAGTGGGGATCAGGGGAGGACATTTCTTTTCCATCTAACATGTTTTCTCATGTTAGAGGGGAAAGAAATCATTTTAAGAGGGCGCTGTCATTTAATTTGACTTTCACAATCATGTGATCAGGAAAACAAAAAACAGCCTGAATTATAACCTCCTGGGTCTCAGGTACCCCAGTTAGTTTAAATCCTGGAGATTTTTCAATGCTCTGGGGTGCTACAGGATTTTTCCTTTCAGATGCATTAAAAGGAAGTAGTACCCTTAATTGTTTTATTATAACATGGCAATCATTAGAAGGTTAATATAATAGTAATTTGTAAATGGTACTATTAGAGCTTAATATCTTTTAATTATGTTTTTGTAAAACAACTGCTTTTCATCAAAAAGTTTAAAAACTTACGTTTTTTTTTAAAAAAACTCAAAATGGCCAATGTATGTACCAAAAACTTCAGAATTAAATAAAAAAATTGGAGATTTTTGAGTTTTTTGAAAAAAACGTAAGTTTTTAAACTTTTTCCTCAAATATATATAGCTAGTAGCTTATGTACATCATTGGTAGTAGCTGTGTGCTGCAAGGATCTTTTTCATATTATATAACCCTGCAGCTTTGCTAGCACCAGTTCACATTTGTCCTTGAGTGCTGTGCAGTTTTTTTCTTGTTATTTATCATATGGAGTTGCAGGATCCATGCTGAAATTTGCACCCTCATTACCTACAGGTGATGGAGGGTCTAGATAGTGTCTGCCCACTGAAAAGTGGGGGGGTGGACAAGGAGGGCAGGGATGTTAGATAGGACTCATCAGACCTGAAGTCACTTTGTCGCAGTTGATGAGCAAACAGACATTGGCCAATGTATGTACCAAGAACTTCAGAATTAAATAAAAAATTGGAGATTTTTGAGTTTTTTGAAAAAAACGTAAGTTTTTAAACTTTTTCCTCAAATATATATAGCTAGTAGCTTATGTACATCATTGGTAGTAGCTGTGTGCTGCAAGGATCTTTTTCATATTATATAACCCTGCAGCTTTGCTAGCACCAGTTCACATTTGTCTTTGAGTGCTGTGCAGTTTTTTTCTTGTTATATATATATATATATATATAACCAACCAGAAAAAATTCACTGCAGCACTCAGTTACTACCAAAAATGTCAGCGTAGGACTCATCAGATCAGGGGTCACCATGGAGTGGTTGATGAGCAAGCAGTTATTGGCCAATATATGTACCAAGAACCTCAGTAACTAAAAAGATAAGAATATTGAGTTTTTTTGAAAAAACGTAGGTTTTTAAATTTTTTTCCTCATATATAAACCGCTTATTAGCATGTGTACATTTTTGGTAGTAACTGAGTGCTGCAGTGAATTTTTTCTGGTTGTTTGTTCCAGCATCACAGCTTGCACCAGTTCACATTATATCTTGAGTGCTGTGCAGCTTTTTTTCTGTTTATGTCTAATATGTGGAGTTGCTGGCTCCACAGCTACACTTAGCACCCTTATCGCCCCAAGGTGGTCTGAGATTGATATGGTGTCCACCCACTTAGAAGTAGGATAGGGAGGACAAGGAGGACAGGGATGTCAGCATAGGACTCATCAAATCTGGGGTCACCGCGGAGTGGTTGATGAGCAAACAGATATTGGCCAATAAATGTACCAAGAACCCCAGTAAATAAAAAGATAAGAATATTGAGTTTTTTTAAAAAAACGTAAGTTTTTAAAAATTTTTCCTCATATATAAACCGCTTATTAGCATGTGTATATTTTTGGTAGTAACTGAGTGCTGCAGTGAATTTTTTCTGGTTGTTTGTTCCAGCATCACAGCTTGCACCAGTTCACACTATATCTTGAGTGCTGTGCAGCTTTTTTTTGTTTTTTTTCTGTTTATATATATATATAATATATAAAGCTGAATGTGTGTATGTATGTGTGAATGTATGTATGTGTGTATATTCGGGATTGGCATCTACACCGTCACAACTACAGCCACAAAATTTTGCACAGTCACACGTCTGGACCCCGAGAGCGTCATAGGCTATGTTGTGAGGTGAAATTTTAACCATGCGCGTTCCAGTTCACCAAACAATTTTGCCCCTATCTACATAATGGGGAAAAAGTGACAGTTACCAGTTGACAGTTGTGAATGAGAGGGGCTTAATGATAGTGCCAAAGACTAACAGCACATACCAGCATATAGTCACTAAGGTGGGGCCCCAACATGAGATATTCACCACGCACGGGGACATGTATATACACAATACGCACACGAAGAGTAACAGCAAGTGTATAGTCGCTAAGGTGCAGCCCCAACATTGGATACTCACCATGCACTTGAACAAACACACACACACCACAAAGAGACACACACAACACAGAGACACACACACCCACGGGGACACACACACACCCTATAGCGACACATGCACTCACCTCACAGGGACACACACACACCACAAAGAGACACACACAACACAGACACACACACCACACAGACCCCCCCACAGGGACACACACACATAGCCACCCTATAGGGACACATGCACTCACCCCACAGGGACACACACACACACACACACACCACAAAGAGACACATACACCACACAGACCCCCCCACAAGGACACACACACATACACACCCTATAGGGACACATGCACTCACCCCACAGAACACACACACACACCACAAAGAGACACACACAACACAGATACACACACGCCACATAAACCCCCCCCACAGGGAAACACACTCGTACACACCCTATAGGGACACATGCACTCACCCCACAGGGACACACACACACACACACACACCACAAAGAAACACACACAACAGAGACACACACCACACAGACCCACACAGGGATACAAACACATACACACCCTCTAGGGACACATGCACTCACCCCACAGGGACACACACATACACACACCCCAGGGACACACACACCACACATACAGACACAGATGTGCACAAATCACCTCACACAACTCGCTTCAGAAGTGTGCTATCTTTAATTTCCAAACATAAACATCTGATTAAAAACAGCCAATGTGCAACACATGTGCCATATAGGGAATTAAGGCAGATGTCAGTAACATGAGCTGTCTATTATGTGTATGTGTGAGGCAACATATACTGCCCGGCCAGGGGAGGGTTTACTGTTGGCTGGAGATTTATTAGGCTTCCTATAGCAATCAATCACAGCTCAGCTTCTATTTTCTTACAGGTCATTAATATGACATATTCGAATTCTATTGTGTTATAGCTAACATCAGTTATTTATTAACCCTGGCGTAGCCGGGTATTGCAGCTAGTATATATATATATATAGTTGTGGCCAAAAGTATTGACACCCCTGTAATTCTGTCAGATAATACTCAGTTTCTTCCTGAAAATGATTGCAATCACAAATTCTTTGGTATTATTATCTTCATTTAATTTGTCTTCAATGAAAAAGCACAAGCACAAAAGAGAATTGTCCTAAATCCAAATTGGATATAGTTCCACACAAAATATAAAAAAGGGGGTGGACAAAAGTATTGGCACTGTTAGAAAAATCATGTGATGCTTCTCTAATTTGTGTAATTAACAGCACCTGTAACTTACCTATGGCACCTAACAGGTGTTGGCAATAAATAAATCACACTTGCAACCTGTTGACATGGATTAAAGTTGACTCAACCTCTGTCCTGTGTCCTTCTGTGTACCACATTGAGCATGGAGAAAAGAAAGAAGACCAAAGAACTGTCTGAGGACTTGAGAAACCAAATTGTGAGGAAGCATGAGCAATCTCAAGGCTACATGTCCATCTCCAAAGACCTGAATGTTCCTGTGCCTACCGTGCGCAGTGTCATCAAGACGTTTAAAGCCCATGGCACTGTGGCTAACCTCCCTAGATGTGGACAGAAAAGAAAAATTGAGAGATTTCAACGCAAGATTGTGCAGCAGGTGGATAAAGAACCTCGACTAACATCCAACCAAGTTCAAGCTGCCCTGCAGTCCGAGGGTACAACAGTGTTAACCCGTACTATCCGTCGGCGTCTGAATAAAAAGGGACTGTATGGTAGGAGACCCAGGAAGACCCCACTTCTTGCCCCGAGACATAAAAAAGCCAGGATGGAGTTTGCCAACACTTACCTGAGAAAGCTTAAAACGTTTTGGAAGAATGTTCTCTGGTCAGATGAGACAAAAGTAGAGCTTTTTGGGCAAAGGCATTAACATAGAGTTTACAGGAGAAAAAAAGAGGCATTCATAGAAAAGAACACGGTCCCTACAGTCAAACATGGCAGAGGTTCCCTGATGTTTTGGGGTTGCTTTGCTGCCTCTGGCACTGGACTGCTTGGCATTATGAAGTCTGAAGACTACCAACAAATTTTGCAGCATAATGTAGGGCCCAGTGTGAGAAAGCTGGGTCTCCATCAGAGGTCATGGGTCTTCCAGCAGGACAATGACCCAAAATACACTTCAGAAAGCACTATAAAATGGTTTGAGAGAAAGCACTGGAGACCTCTAAGGTGGCCAGCAATGAGTCCAGACCTGAATCCCATAGAACACCTGTGGAGAGATCTAAAAATGGCAGTTTGGAGAAGGCACCCTTCAAATATCAGGGTCCTGGAGCAGTTTGCCAAAGAAGAATGGTCTAAAATTTCAGCAGAGCATTGTAATGACAAAGAAGGTAATATTGTTGCGCCATTCTGTAATTGTCATCGGAAGCAGGTTATTTGAATGGGAACCTCACCTGTGCTTGTTGTGCTGTCTGCACAACAAGAATTAGTGCATTGATGTTTATCTCCCTGTGTCCTCGGCTAATGAGCGGCTGTGGATGATGAAGATTTTGCTGCGTCCTTAATCCCAGCACCTCACATGTGAGTCGTCACGTGGTGGGTCCGTGGGCGTGTTCAGGACGTCATCCAAGGTCCTATTGCCCGGAGCTGCTCCATACCTCACTCCGCGTAGTGGAGGAACGAATGTATTTCAAAAGAGTAATAGGTATTTGTGTGAGCGCTGGGGAATCAACCGGCACCAAGGCTATTATGAATAGTTACCTCTCGGCTTTATTTGTACAATAAAAAGGCAGGGTCCTTTAGGCCACAACGCGTTTCTACGCTCTCCAAGCATCTTCCTCAAGTGGAATCCACTCACACAAATACCTATTACTCTTTTGAAAAGCAGAGCATTGTAAGAAACTCACTGATGGTTACCGGAAGCGGTTGATCGCAGTTATTTTGGCTAAAGGTTGTGCAACCAAGTATTAGGCTGAGGGTGCCAATACTTTTGTCTGGTCCATTTTTGGAGTTTTGTGTGAAATGATCAATGTTTTGCTTTTTGCTTCATTCTCTTTTGTGTTTTTTCATTGAAGACAAATTAAATGAAGATAATAATACCAAAGGATTTGTGATTGCAATCATTTTCAGGACGAAACTGAGTATTATCTGACAGAATTGCAGGGGTGTCAATACTTTTGGCCACAACTGTAAGCCTTGACAAAGGGCGTGTGTTCCCGATACGTGGCCATCTCCTGTCTGTTGGTCCACCTGAAGCCAGAAATAAAGGACTACTGAACTTTACTTTGAGGAGTGCTGCAGTGGAACTTTTTTGATACTTATGTATGTAAGGCTGTGAAGTAAGCCAAGCTGCTCTGCACCCGGTAGACGTTTGCTGCTTAAAAGGTTTTCACTTTTATATATATATATATATATATATATATATATATATATATATATATATATATATATTATAGAGACTGCTGATTGCTGTATACACAATAGAGACTACTGATTGTTGTATACACAATAGAGATTATGGCTTGCTGTATGCACAATAGACACTGCTGCAGGCTGTATACAGTGCATAATAGAGTGCTGCTGGCCATATCCACAATAGAGACTGCTGCAGGCTATATACATAATAGAGACTGCTGTAGGCTGTATACACAAGAGTACTCAAGTACTGCCGAATGGTGAAGTCTTTTTTGCCATTTGCAGAATAGAAAACACCTGATCTTATTGCGGTAGTCGAGGCATGAACCACATGGAAAGAAGCCCACCCTCGGCTTACTTATTCCCAACAATGAAGTTATTTTTGCAACATAATGGCTATGTACCAAATTATCACGCAAATTACTGCTCCTTCTTGCAGTCATCAATGGCCTCCCTGAGCCCACCTTTTTGATTGAGCATTCCAGTTGGAGTATACCCCAATGCCTCTTCAATATGACACTCATTTTGTCCCACTTGTTATTTTAAGTAGTGTGAGGCAGTAAAGGGAATCATATGCGAGGGATGATATATATTCCCCAGAATGTGCACTGAAACATATTGAATCCACTGGAGGGCATTGCAATCACAGGCAAGCCTGTGAGTGCAGGATAGGGGGTTGGTCCATTCCCTATAGCCCGGGTCTTGCATGTGGCTCATGGCCACAGATTCCATTTAAAAACCCTTAGCAAAGGTTTGGGTATGTCAGTGGTTTGTTTGCAAGCTGCAGAGCTGGAAGCTATGTGCAGGGCAGGTCTGTGTGAAGTCACAACACAGACCTGTGAAGATAAAGTACCTGGCGCACTACAGAGTGAAACAGTGCGGCCGTCTCCCACGGCAACAGGCTATATACGGACTGTGTGGATCACCCGGCTGCGACCCGGAGGGCGTTTTGGCATTTAAGCGGTTGGCATTTAAGCGTTTTTTTCGCTGCCGCACCTGCCGCAAGTGCAAAACCGCACTTGCCGCACCTTCCGCAAATACGCCTATACTTTGCATGGCGTTTACCGCAACCGCGCCGCAAGTGCAGCCGGTATGCGGTAATTGCGGCAGATGCGGTTTTTTCACCGCATCTGCCGCAAATTTCAAAAAACGCTGATGTGAAAGAGCCCTAAGTTGTGAGTTATACCAATAAAGCCATTTAAGTTGAACTTTCCTTGGGTCACTACCTCATTACCGCACAGTGTGAATACCGCTGCAATACAGTAGATATACATCTGATAATTTGTTCTGATGACCCATTACCTCTCTCTTGTTCTTTGCTTTGGCTTTTAGTAGTTCACACCTATGAGACCATTTATAACATGAAATATTTAGATATATTGGACTAACATTATAAATCTGTGCACCTTTTTGGTGCTATGTTAATACCCTAATTGTTATACCAATGTAAGGGCCCTTTCACATCAGCGTTTTTTGAAATTCGCGGCAGATGCGGTGAAAAAACCGCATCTGCCGCGATTACCGTATACCGGCTGCACTTGCGGCGCGGTTGCGGTAAACGCCATGTAAAGTATAGGCGTACTTGCGGCAGGTGCGGCAAGTGCAGTTTCGCATTTGCGGCAGGTGCGGCAGCGAAAAAAACCGCGGCCCCTAAGGCCCCTTTCACATCTGCGTTTTTTTCACCGCATCTGCCGCGATTACCGCATACCGGCTGCACTTGCGGCACAGTTGCGGCGCGGTTGCGGCAAGCCCCATACAATGTATAGGCGGGCTTGCGGCAGGTGCTGCAAGTGCGGTTTTGGCACTTGCGGAAGGTGCGGCCGCGAAAAAACCGCGGCTGACCGCGTTTTTTTTCGCGGCCGCACCTGCCGCAAGTGCCAAAACCGCACTTGCCGCACCTGCCGCAAGCCCGCCTATACATTGTATGGGGCTTGCCGCAACCGTGCCGCAAGTGCAGCCGGTATGCGGTAAAAAAACGCTGATGTGAAAGCAGCCTAAGGGTATGTGCACATCTGACGTTTGTGCATCTCTGCAGAACGTCCAAAAACCGGTGTAGATTAGCAGAAACTGAGTTTTCTGTGCTCAGCAGAGTCCCTCGTTTTTTGCTAGGTTTTTGCTCGTTTTTTTATAGCGTTTATACAGCGTTTTGTCGGCTGTTTTTCTGAGCGTTTTTAAAACTGAGTTTTTTGCTGCACTTGTAAGCTGGAACCGCTGGAAAAACGACCAAAAGAAGTCCCTTGCTCTATCTTTGAAAACCGGTGGAAAACCGGTGGAAAAACTGAAAACGACCAGAAAAAAACCGTTCTAATGAAGACAGCGTTTTCTAAACTCCATTGAATATCATGTTAATCCAGCCGGTGGCTAGGATTAACATAAATTAACATAAAACTGAGCGGAAAACGCCGACGGAAAACGTTCAAAAACAGCCCACAAAACGACCGATGTGCACATAGCCTAAGGCTGCTGTTTGTTTTTTCTTATCGGGGGGAAACACCTCTGAAAATATTTTAGGACTTTATATTTAAAAAATCGTTTGTATGGACTGCACTCATCACTTTTTATGAATTCTTGAATAAAGTTTTCATGCATAATACTTTAGTGTGATCAATAACTATTTGTTATTATGATGTGCAAAAAAATTTCCCGATCCCTTTGTTTCTCATAATTAGGACTAGTATGGGAAATGCCCATTGAAGATTACGTGTACACCGTTTGGTCACAAAACCTTTGGTTTAACAATAGAGACTATTGCAGGCTGTATGCACAATAAAGATTGCTGCAGACTGTATTTGCAATAGAGACTACTTCAGGCTGTATATACAATAGAGACTGCTGCTGGCTGTATACACAATTGATACTGCTGTGGGCTATATACACAATAGAGACTGTTGCAGACTGTATATATAACAGACTTCTGCTGTTCACAATAGAGACTGCTGCTGGCCGCATATATATATATATATATATATATATATATATATATATAGAGGCTGTTGCAAGCTGAATACACAATAGAGACTGCTGTGGGCTGTATACACAATAGAGACTGCTGCTTGCAGTATACTCAATAGAGACTGCTGGCTATATATAGAAGAGAGGCTGAGGGCTGTATATAATATATACACAGCACTATACTGTACACACATCCACACTATGTACATATAGTATATATAGACATATTGTAATACAGGATATAGTGTGGACATGTATATACAGTATGGTGCTGTGCATGTGATGGGAACAGGAGCCAGAAGACAGACACACACGGATCATACTCACCACCTATGGGCAGCTGGGAAGCTCAAATCCTGCATGATTTCTGTTTGTACTGCACATGGCAGCCTGTTTAGTGCATGCGCAGTAAAAACCTAAGGAGGAACAAAGGGCGGTTTGGCAGCATCTGACATCACTGAAGATGTCAGACTTGGCCAGCTCCCTCTGCTTCTGTAGCTGCTGACTTTAGTATGACCTGTTACAGAGGTGGGTCCTGTTGAAGGGGTGAAGGGGCCTGGGTGCTGGGGCTTAATAAAGTATTAAGTAATTACCCTAGTGTCTGGCCCTACCTCTCCATCAGGCACCATACACCAAAAAGAGTAATAATAATGCCCTGATGGTGGCCCTTTTTATACTGGTAAAGCATTTAGTTATTTATTATAATGACAGACCTGTAAAGCTCCTAGAAAATCTTTGTGTTAAAGTGTTTTGCCATCACTTTATGATGAAACCTCCAGCAATCCAGACAATAAACAGCACTCAATGATCCACTATTGCAAAAAGCCTTCCTTTTTTTCCTTGTACATAGGACCATTTGACTTTTCAGGGTTTTCCAATTAGCCATATTAAACTGAATGGGTCATGCCGCACAGGGAATCACCATTGCACAAGGTTAAAATATAAGCCATGATGATGATTCAGAGGTCAGCATATTCTATCTCTTAAAAAATAGGCATATATCTTTAAATTCATAGACTTTAGTGATGAAGCTTGTTAATTGTTATGCTAGAGAAGTGAATTGGTTTGATCATTTTTCCCCTTAGTGTTGATTTTTTGGTGCTCTGTTTGACATCTACTTTTAAAATTATAAATCACATACCCTCGAGACCTTAAATTTTATGTTTACCAAGCCATTGTCCAGACCTTAAGAATTCACATTCACGCAGCCACAAATTTATTATGTTTCATAAGAACAACAGCATTAATAAACTGCAGCGCTTCTGGGGCTATTGATGAGTTCTGACAATTTAACAAATGAATGGTTGAAAGGAAGTATTTAAGACATCTAGCTTTTAGATTGATTTTCCATAATAATGAATACTCCTTGGTGACAGAAGATTCAGAATAAGTCATTTTTCCATCTCTCCATTTTCAGATTTCTTTTCACCATAGATTTATGATTCCACATATACCTGCTGTGGTTTTAGGCTTTATCTGTTGAGTGATATACTGCCTGCACTATTTAAAAACTGCTCATTTTGCAGAGCTATATAATATTCTGCATATACTATACTATAATTTCTTAATAAAAAGACAACTACAATCCCTTTATATTGATGCTCACCTGTCCTGGATTCAGTGCTCAGATTTACTTGAGTCCCCAGTGACTTGCTCCCTGCTTCCTGTGTGCTATTCCATGCAGGAATGCTTGCAACATTTTTGTGTCCGGGGAGACCAATCTCCCCATAATTGGTGTCTCCCGGATTCCACCGGATTCCCCCGGATTCTCCCGGATCCTTCCGGGGCAATCTGGCGCTCCCTTAACATGGGAGCCTATGGGGACGGATTGCCCCAATCCAGGAAGATTCGAGACTCGGACACCTGCGGCTGCACGCTGCTGTTATAATTCAGGACCACGGCTAGCTCCCTGCAAGCCGCGGTCCTAAATCATCATCAGTGGCAGCTGCGGCAGGCTGCACACGGGACCGGAGGAAATATTAGCCCTCCGGCTCTGTGTGCTGATCTGGTCCGGGGCTGTCAGGGTCACCCCTGACAGCCCCAGACCGGACCTGACCGCAGTGTGAAGGCACCCTAGGGGTGCCTTCACACTGCGGCGTGATCCTGTCCGGGGCTGTCCGGGATGACCCTGACAGCCGCGGACTGGATCAACACACAGGACTGCGCGTGGTCCTGACTTATCAGCAGCGGGAACTGCGTGCAGCTGCACACTGGACCGGATGGCAAATTAGCCCTCCGGTTCTGTGTGCTAATCCAGTCCGTGGCTGTCAGGGTCATCCCGGACAGCCCAGGACCAGATCACGCCACAGTGTGAAGCCGCCCTTAGCCCATCCAGAAAACATCTCGAATTGTATCATCTAAGGCCGTTTAACACTTTAACCTTTTACCATTAATATTGGCTCCCTGTCTTTGAGGTTGGCTCAGACAGTATTCAGTCACCAGCATGAGTGGTGTGAAACTCCAACCGAATCTGTTAACCTGTTACATATTGCTTTAATCTGTGCTGGGGAATTGAAAGAGCAACCCTCATAGGACCTCTGTAGCAGGTTTGCAAGGTTCTGATAGGTTGCCAGGACAGTCAGGTGTCAATGTAAGTCCCAGATGTCTGTCATTATTATTCTCTTTTAATGTGCAGAAAGTAACTGGATTTCATAGAAAACTGGGATTTTTGCAATATACAGCAATGCTACAATTTTGCTATATATATAGTACAAGTGATCGGCCAATTGCAAGTTCAAGTTCACTATGGGGACGGACAAATACACTGGAGATTAAAAAAGAAATGTTTTTAGAAATTTGCAAAAGATATGTATAATATTTGAATCACCCACATTTTGCACATTAAAAATAATAATAAAAAAATGATAATAATGATAATAAACACATATGTAATATCTCCACATGCACAGGAGTTTGAGTTCTCAAAATATACATTTAATTAATGCAATTGGTAAATGCCGTAAAAAGAAAAAGATCTGAACACCAAAATCAGTTTGTTTTTTTTTGCCTGTCATAATACAGACAAAAAATGTAGTCGATCAACATGCTGTATCTACCTCAAAATTATATTCATAATACCATAATAATATTCATAATAACAATGCAAATTATATTTCTACTCTTTCTACAAACAAGTTGTGCCACCGATAATTTTGTATTATACATAGGAGCCGCTGCTGAATTATTTTCCAAAGAGAACACCTCTTTGTGTAATTTATTTGGTCACTAAATTTGGCTACGAAGACTATACCCGAACTCTGAATAATGCCACCCTATTGTAAATGTGTCATAATTGTAAAAGAATTGGCACACCACAGTCATTGGTAGTGTTTCTTACCATTGTTTTTGTTGTGTGCTCATATCTGACAAAGGACAACATCTGCATGTAGTTTGGTTGTTTTCCCTGTACCTATGTGGGTTTCCTCCAGGCATATACTTGCAGGAAATTTACATACTCATGGCAAATTTCCACAGAGTCTGCTTCATAGTTTGTGGCTGTCAGATACATATATCCACAGCATCTAAATTGTCTGCCACCAAATCACAGCCTTCTGGTATAAGTGAATAATCATGATGGGTTCCTTGGGCAGCTGATGGTCAAGCAGTGACCTTTAGGTCTATCATATAAAACCTAATTAGATCCTAATCTACTTCCACAATTGGCTTATGGCATCTGACATCCACTTCCATCATGGTGTCCTCCTATCAAGCGCTAGCGGCAGCCATAGTTGCACACCCAAGTGATGGGTGTGCAAATATGGTGCCCGCTGGCAGTAATTGCTCCTTGCACATTGCCACCAGCAGTGCTGCCAACAATCGGACCCGATGTCACCTGCATCTGACTCCATGAACCTGTCAGATAACAGGAACACGCCAGATGCCTCCACCCACCACACGCCATGCCGAATGAGGAACTATGGCTGCGTGCACCTGGCATGTGCACCCAGCAGGGACAGTGCGCTGTGGGGAGAGAGCGTGCATGGGGGAGAAACAGCACAAGGGGAGAGAGCGCATACAGGGGGAAGAGACAGCACAAGGGGGAGACTTAACAAGGCTAGAGAGAACACAGGGGGAGAGACATCAGGTCCCCATCTAGTATCAAATAAATGGTAATTGCTGTGCTACCCCACAAAGATGGTTGAAATAAAATACACAATCAATAGGTGCACGTACTAAGAATGATCAAATCAATGGATCAATCAATGAATCAATAAATAAATCACTTCCAAATACAGAAATTAAATATAAGGATATATGAACACTGGAGTGGTGCTGGAGCAGCAAAAGACACAGGAGATACTGCTGTACTGGTGTAAGTATAAGACTGGAGGCACACTGTCATGCATCAAACACGAAGCGTGTTTGATACATGACAGTGATGCGAGTGTAATGCGTGTTTGCAGTGAATGTGGTGCGAGTGTGATGCATGTGGGTGAGTGTACATGGCTGTATGCATGTGAGTGTGCTGCATGTATGCTGCATGAGTGCGTGTGTGGTGCGTGTGAGTGTGATGCTGTCCGTAGTCCTGAAGCACACTTCAGGACCGCGAACAGCATTTGCCAGTGATTTTTAACTCTGCGGCTGTCAAAGCCGCAGAGTTTTAATTGGCCGGTTTGCCAGTACAGTAACCAATCATCTTACACCGCTGTGACAGCAGCGGTGCAAGATGATTACTACAAACACAGCAGATGTTAAAATTTTAAAAATCGCGGGATTTATGCTGCATATTAACCCCATCTGCAGCCTCTGTGCTAATAAGCCGGTGTCTGCAGGGTTAACCTGCTGTTTGTGTGGTGTCAGCATGTGTCCAGGGAGTGTCCACACTCCCTGGACACATGCTGTCATCACACAGTGGGTGTGAATGTGTTAATATAGGGTTAAACTTAAAGCCGCTAATTGTCGGGGGCCTGAAGTCAGGAGCTGTCCAGGAACTGTACGCAAATTGAGTACAGCACCTCGGACAGCTCCTGACAGGAGACTGCACCAATGTACTGTATGCTATTAGCGTACAGTAACTCGGACAGCTCCTGACTTCAGGAGACTGAACCAATGTACTGTATGCTATTTGCGTACAGTACCTGGACAGCTCCTGACTCAAGAGCTGCCGGCATTTAGTGTATATTTCTGGTCCCCGACAAATCGCAGCTTTAAGTTTAACCCTATATTAACACATTCACACCCAGTGTGTGATGACAGCATGTGTCCAGGGAGTGTGGACACTCCCTGGACACATGCTGGCACCACACAAACATCTTATTTGCCTGCAACGTTTCCTATGCGCTTGGTAAAAATGCATGCGTCTAAAACGCACCTGCGTATTTACCGCATTTGTATGCATTTTTACACTGCAAGTCTATAGGAGAAAAAACGCATGTATTTGCATACATTTGAAAAACACATGAAATACACATGCTTTCAAAACACAAAAAAAGGCTCAGATGTGCAATTAGTTTAATATATTGTAAGACAGTGTGTCCTTGTGCTGGAAGAGGCCGGCCCCTAGCTAAAGCAAAGAGGAGTAACAGCGGAACCTAGTGCCATATTGGCAGTGCTGTAGAATGCAGTGACACTGTGCTACCATGTGCCTACAGTATGCAGTTTGAAGACATGATGGATCTACCCTAAGACAAAGACAGCTCTCGAGGATGTGATCTTCCTCACAACTCCAGGAGCAGAGGGTGCTTCTCCAGAACTGTAGCAACCCTCAGAGGACATGAACATGGCCACATAAGTGACCTGGATCTCCACTGTGCTACCCGCATTGGGCCTGATATGCAGCGAGGTCAGAATCCAGTGCTGGTCTTACATGCCTGAGGTCCCACTGGAAAGGAGTTCACAGTCAGGTGGTGAGCTGTTCCTCATGCCGGCCCTACCCCCTCCAAGCAAATATTCTATTAGACATGAACCACCCCGGTCTCATTTCTTGAAGATATTAGGGTTGTGGATGCCATAGCTTGAGAGGGGTTGCATGTGCCTGAGGCCAATGACTTTGATGAGCAAAGTACCTGAGGCATGGTGGTGACTGTCCAGAAAAGGGGGTTTGGGTTACTAGCCAAAGAAGGGACTGTTGACAGGTGCAACATCAACCAATCCATCATGTTGCGTGACCCTCTTACCTCAAGGCTCCAACATACTCTAATTTGGGGAGGAGGTCACTTTCATGAAGGTGAATGGCAGCAAAGGGGAGTTTGGGGTAGGCATAAGTCAGGTTGCCACCAAGGATGAATTAAAAAACTGTGAGCAGGAGGCCAACATGGAGAGGATATTGCATGGGCTGGAGGCCAGGCATGTTCAGGTTACCCAGCCAGCTGCAGAATAACCCACAGGGGTCATCAATCCTGAAGAGTCTGTCAGTGTTGCCCAAGTTCATCCTGTCTCTCCTAGAGGGGATGGGTGTCCCATAATTCATCTGTCCTTTTCTCCAATGGTAGCCATGATGAGGTGTGCTGAGGGATAGGTGGTGGCGGAGAATGCCCTTAGAGGAGTAGCCCATGCGTCCGCCCCGAGACTGTTCGGCAGCAGAGTACAATGTGGAACGGCGCCTTTCATCCTGGGCAGTGATCAAAAAGCTACTCTAGTCTTTTTACTCTGATTTAAGAGGACTGCCCTAAAAAGACCTGGCCTGTGTGCCTAACAAAGATGCATTTTTTAATATGCCTGTGAGTACTTAATAAAGAAGATTTTGTGTGGAACTGGATCGATGTTCCGGCTTCACCTTTTTACTTGTCTATTGGACTTGATGGACGCCAGCCATCGCTGAGCAGCCGAGTCGGATCACCTGAGGCGGTGGTGAGCTTTCCCTGGTTCCACCTTCCATTCTATTTGCCCTAAAAAGACCTGTTGCTGAGTTGCTGACCCATCCTTTAGTTGACCTGTTGTCCAGAGAAGAACTTTTTTCAGTTGTTGAATTCTTAGAAGAGTGATGACTGTACTTTTGTTCATATTAATTTTTCCCTTCCCAAGTGTAGTGCCAGTTGAGCTTTCCCCTGCTGGATTATCAGGACTGCAGCCTTTGGGCTACACCTTAAAGCCCTTAATTGACAGTACCCTTAATGGACTTTGCTCCATTATTTTCATGGCCTGTACCCCATTGTAATGGAGTCTGCTGATGGGAATTTCCTTATATACTGTGTATATTTATATATGTGTCTCTTAGACTTACTATAGTCTGTGCTAAGTGCCTATATTAAAATTATGACTGTTTAGGTCTGATAAATGTTACAAATGACATAATGTACCAACATGGCCTTTTTCAAAAGTTGCTACAGTAAAGTTTTATTAGTTCATTCCTTGTGTGCTGTACTGCTTCTGCAAAGAGTTGCTTTGATCCTGCCCTACAGATCATGGCAAACAAGCTGCAGGCCTCTGGCCTGATGGGCTAAAGTATGAAAATGCAAGCCTCTACACCACTCCTGTAGAACAAGGCTGGTCAGATGCAGTCCGCAAGGCACACAAACAGTGCATGTTTTCGGGATTTACTTAGTATTTCACAGGGTTCTAGAATTATCACCTCTGCGGGTGATTAAATTAGCACATTTGCAATGCTAAGGCAATCCTGAAAACCTGCACTGTTTTCAGACCTTGAGGATTGTAGTTGGCTATCCCTGACCTAGTAGTCTCTGTGGAGGTAGCCGGGGGACAAGAAGAATCCTCAAGCCCTTCCATCACACCTGTGGCATTTCATGGACCTTCTTAGGTCCTGTGCCCATGGTACATTGTTTGATGTTTTTTTTTTGCACAGATTTTGAGAATCTGCATCAAAATCTGCATGTCTATCCTGAGGCCAGCAAAGTCGATGACAGGTTAGAAGTGTTTTGCCCATATTGCTTTTATCTGCCCATGTGGTTCAAATTTATTTTTTTCCGAACCAAAATCTGCCCCAAATCTGCAAGGTAAAAAACACGGCACTGCAAGTCTGTACTCTCAGACTTTGCTGGCTTTGGAATGGACATGCAGTTTTTGATGCAGATTCTAAGCATCAAACAACATACCATGTGCACAGGGCCTTACAACAATATGGTGGGGTCATATTTACAGAAAGCATCCCCATATGCTGTGAGAAGAGGCACAGGCACTGGTGAGGGTGTGACAAGCGGTGCCATCATAAACATTACTGCAGTTCAGATTCAAGGAGTCAAACAGGGGCTATCCAGGAACTCCGAACTACACTGCACTACTTGACATCACTGTTCCTCACACGCGCTCCCTCACGATACCAATGAGATATACTTGCTACATCTCGCAATATATCATGGCTCTCCCTAGACAGCGTCTGTTATGCGCGCTTATACCACTGCAGTTATCTCAGATAGTGGGATTCACTGCTGCGTGATCCAAATACAATAGAAAGTGAATAGCATTGAACCCGCTGAAGCACAGGCATAGTGTGAAACAGCCTTTGTTCTCCTTCCATTCTCCCTCCTGTTCCATGTCTGTGTTTTAGCCCTGTGAAATAAAGATATGTTGCCAGCCATCCGGTAAGTGCTATTCATTTTCTATTGTGTTAGGATTAAAATAGGACTATATCTATGAATGTGCACCTGAAGTCTGTGAAAGAGGAGAAATTCACTCTAACCAGAGTAAACTGATTAATAAAAGAAATTAAAAGGATTGACACTGGTATACCATGTCCTGACTATACTCAAGAAAGACGCAGCACCCAGAGTCTTTCAGAGAGGTCATAATAATTTATTTAAGGGTACAGTTTTTATATCATTTTCAAGGTCCTTAATACGTAACAAAAAGTAAAATGTGGCAATATGGTAAAGAAATGAAATATGTGAAATATGCTCCATAATCAGTGTTAAATCATCCAATGCCGTTACTAATCCAAAACAATGCTAAATTAATTAGTGTGACTAACAATCGGAATGTCTGCCAGGAGTCCACCGGTCTGTGGTTCTACTGACATTAGGACCATTTGTATGATAAAGACGTTGTTATTATTCTTCTAACCTTCAACTATGTTCAAATAAGATTCAGCTCTAGGTCTTCAGTCTATTCAATGTTCTGAGTGAATAGATATGATAAATTAGGAATGGTTCACAAGAAGCAAAATAGAGAACAAGATGGCTGACAGTGAGTAGTACATGATACCTTCTTTAACAGCTCCCCTCTTTTTATAATTTCTATTCCTCACCTTTCCCTGCCTATACCAGGTTCACAGCGCTGTCCTACTTCATAATACACTAGGCCTCTCCTATGTATATCATGGGGCATCACCATTCAGACAGACCCTGTTGGTCGGCCCTGGCTTTCCCTCGTACTTTAATCCCTAAAGAAAATTAATATAGTTATACTAAGGGGAATTGTAACTAGATATACTGTATACTATGCTATTGATTATAAATTTAGTTCATACATAATATAACTTAATTATGATTAAATGTCATATGAGAGATTGTGTGGTTTACACAGCATTATAGTTCTCTTTTTCTTGCATCCCCGGTGATGGAGGCAGTTCCAAAGGATTTCCACAATGGGAGCAATCAGCAAGCTCCACCAGTGCTTCTTTGCCACAGAGTATGCACTTGCAGGTTTTGGTGGTGACCATAGTCAGGAGCACTTGAGTTCGCAGTGCGTCAGTATCGTTATCTTTATTCTTTTTCATTTTGTATTTACCTGAAAAACATTTAGGGTACCTTTACACGCCGCTACAACAGGGTGAAAACAACCGGGTTTATGAGACAAATGTATCTTGCACCGCCAAATCAACCCGAGGTAGCGGCGTGTAAAGTAGGTTGTTTCCACCCATCACTTGCGGCACCTGTTTCAGAGCAGTGCTCTAAAACAGGTTGATTTCAACCCGATGGTAGTGGCATCTAAATAAGGTAGGGTAAGGTTTTTTCGTCACCTAGTTAACTCCCTGGGGCGTGACACAGCCTCCGTGAAACCACCCCCCTTCAGCGATCATTGGAGGAAGCTCCTGCGTTACGATTGGTAGTCGCTGCATAGGGCGGCATATTAAAGGAGCTGACCAGTCACACTACACAATTGCACGAGCGTCCTACATTAATCAGCCACCTATGCTGGCTGGCCAATCATGATGCTATTGCTTTGTCCTATCAGCGTACGAACGTCTCGTAATCCAAAATTCTGGCACGCCTATGTGTTGTCCCTGCTGCACCAGGTCCGCCCATATTACCTTGTTGTAGTGGCGTGTAAATGGGGTAAAATGCTCTGCAGAAGGTAACTTTAGGCACCCGGCAGTGCATCCAGAGATAGATTCAACCTTCTGTAAAGCACCTTGTAGCGGCGTGTAAAGATGGTATCGGGTACCGTTTGTAACCGTTGGTGCGTGCTCGTGCACGTGAAGCACCCGGTTGTTTCCACCTTGTTGCAGCGGCGTGTAAAGGTACCTTCACAGTTAGTTCTTAGAATTTACTTGACAAGCATCACAAGAAACTTTACCAGGGCAGCAATAACCAATATTATAAACGCACCTGGATCATAAAATGGATTAGTACAAAATCCTCCACTGGAGGCAGTAAAATAATCTAAAACCATTGAATGTTGATTGGTTATCACAATAAGTTGCTTTGTGAATGCTGACTCTATATCTATGGCATCAAATAGAAGATCAGTTATATTGTCAATTATATCTCCTAACTCTTCTATCATTTGTGCATTTCTCATTGCCCAAACATTGCTCCAAGTGGGCCTGCAAGGACTACACCTGCTTTAGCATACCATGGGGTTCTGAATAAGTGGTCAGGGTGATGAGGATGTTTAACATTAAAATCCTCATTCTCCCACACCCATGTTGCTGGTTTTAGTCTTGCTAGCGTACAAAATCCCTCAGCTCCTACTGGGAGTCATCTGTAGGCCTTATCGCCGCATAAAATGTATACACCGTTTGGGAGTTCAAACTGATATTAATTTAATAATGCCATAGCTTCAGTAATGAGCTTCATAGTTCCTGTATACAAGCACCATGAGCCTTCCACATTAGTAGTAATTGATCTATAATATCTTATTGGTATCTCTACCTTGGCACCCTCAATGTGAGGTTAAATTAAGATGAAAAATTGAACCCATTAATTCTTTTTCTGAGATGGGTGTGACTAAATAGGGCATAGTATTGGCTGCAATAGGTGCATGTGAACATATCCAGCAATTTGAGAGATTGCAAACTTTTGATATGTACTTATGATATTTAACAAATGTATTATCCTATTGCCTTATGGGTTCCTCATCTACTAGTAAATGACTCCTTTCAGCAGCTTTTTTCTGCTGAAGTACTCCTCTTTCCCACTGTTCAAGCCAGTTCTCCCCTTCTGCTGTTTGGGGAAGAAAAGCAGTATAGAGAAACAAAAGCAATAAACAATACTCCCCTAAGGTCATTATTTAGTCTTTGTGAAACTTCTTGAGGTGGGGTGCGTGGATCCAGATGGTCTTTCCTTCAAGCTTCACTGAGGTTGGTGTAGTGAGCTGAACTTGGTATGGACCTTCAAATTTGGCTTCCAAGCTTTTCCTCACGTTTCCTTACTGTCACCCAATCTTCTGGCTTTAGAGAGTGTGTACCTTCCAAGGAGAAGGGATCTAGAATGGAACTGAAAACACATTTGTGAATTTGAAGCAATACATTTTGTAAAGCTCCCACATAGGCTGTCATGTCAGAATGCAATGTTTGCAACTGCTGAGGAAAATACAATCCTGTCTTTGGCTGTGGTCACAGTACCATTTTTCACATGCATTTTTGGAGACCTGCGTTTTCAAAAACTCATGTAAAAAACGCACCCATAGGCCCCCATGTTAAAAAACGCATGCCCTAATAGCCAAAAAGCATGTGTGACTGTCCCATGCATTTTTGGAGCATATCCAAAAACGCATGCGTTTTTTAATAAGGGGCCTTATGGAAAACGCATGCAAAAACGCATGTACAATTAGTGCCATTCAAAAACGCATGCGTTTCCCATAGGAGCCCATGTTAAAAAAACGCATGCGTTTGCGGAAACGCATGCGTTTTTTTTTAACATGGGTTCCTATGGGAAACGCATGCGTTTTTGAATGGCACTAAAAGGTACTAAGTGTACATGCGTTTTTGCATGCGTTTCCCATAGGAACCCATGTTAAAAAAACGCATGCGTTTTCTACAAAAACGCATGCGTTTTTCAAAACGCACAAAAAAATACTACAAGCACTATTTTTGGGTGCAGATTCAAAAACGCAGCCCAAAACGCAGGGAGCCATCACACCTTACAAAACTCATGCTGACATGAAAAAAAGCATGAGTTTTGTAAAATCACTAAAAAAAAACGCATGGCAACTGTGACCACAGCCTTTGGTGGTTCCCAAATAGTATCTCATAAGGACATAACCCAGTCCTTTTGTTTGGAGTTACCCCTACAGAATACAATGCTATTGGGAGACACTCTGTCCATGGCTTCCCTGTTTCTGCCATGGCCTTTTGAATTTTCTACTTTTTCCAGAGCTTTGTGGCCTGTACGGATTGTGAAAAGCCTGCTCTATTCCTGTAGTACCTCCTGGCAAACTTGTCTGGCCATCCAGAGTATAATTCTATGCAATACATACTCATAGGTGCCAACCTTTGGAAGCTGAACAAAGTCAATCTGCAGTCACTGAACGAGGTATAGTGGCCTAGGCGTACATCTACCTTAGGCTGGGGTCACACATAGAAGTCCGTTTTTGGAAGTGATTTTCATCACCAATCCGTTTTTTATAGGGTGCTTTTTGAGCCTCCTGCACCCCTGAACGTTTTTGGACTTAGTCATTTTTTCATTAAAAACGCATATGCGTTAACGCATGCGTTAACGCAGGTGCCTATATGTGCCATGCGTTAACGCATGCGTTTCCCATAGGGCCCCATGTTAAAAAAACGCATGCGTTTTTTAACTGATGCCAAAAACGTTGCTAGCAACGTTTTTGCCTCAAAAACGGACAGAGCAATGTTTTGAGGTTCAGAAAAAAACGGACAGGGTGTTTATTACATCCAATCCGTTTTTCTGTCAGTTTTTGGACTTAGAAAAAAAAAATCACAAAAATGAAGCCAAAAACGGACAAGGGGCTTATGTGTGACCCCAGCCTCAGCCGTTTTCCCCGCATTATGGCATGCACAGATCACACAACTATGTATATATTCAACATATAGAAAGTTGTCCTCACAATGTGTATCAATGTTTTGGCCCTTGGCCAGAATGAGCCCCTCCTATATAAACAATCTACATAACCAAATAAAGAAGGAGGTTTCAGGCTCTTTTGTACCAAATATGTATCAGGAATACCCATGCTATGTTTTTATTATGAATTTATTAAAGTTCAATGCATATACATATAAATTCAATACATAGCAATTATATAAAAGGATACATATACATCAAGTCTTTTTATTTTCATATAGTGATCAGTGCTCATGAAGAAAAGAGACATTTAAAATATTCCTAGTAAGGTAATAGTTCCCTCCTAAATGGGTATTGTGTCTATTAGCAGGGTGGAAGTCAGTAAAATCATGATGACTCAGTACATCCTAAGTATAACACAGAATAAGGGGTAGTAATCAATATTATCCCCCCTAAAAGGAGTATGTCTGATTAATGAGTATCCTTCATCCTCATATGTTGAACCTGTGAGTCAGTATTGGGCTAATGTCCAAGAGTCCTGACACCACCTAAATTCACATACATGGGAGAGCACCCACCTCAGACCTCCCCTATTGAGCTGTTTATACACTATAGATTTTTCTCAGGGTCTATCAAAGATCGCCCTCCACCCATACCTCTGCACTGACCCATAATAATAGGAGGGATGGTGTCCGGATGCCCCCCAGACGCGTTTCGCCTATGCTTTATCAATGGGGTCCACTGTAACCTGCCGACCGGCATCTATTTATATCAATGGTGTCTCCTCAGTCCATGTGTGCTGTACTTCCGCTCCGCCCCCTCCACGCCGACCCGCGGCCAATCCCAGGCTGGAGAGTCAGTGGCCACCTGACATCATTCTGCCTATAGGGATGCCTGCGGTCTCGTTGGGGGGCGGAAGCGCTTCTAACACACAGGGATCCTCACCAATGACACTCTACTTTGGGCGGAAATATCGCTTCCGCCATCTTAGAGGCTGGTGTATCCTCAGGAACACCGATGACCTCACAATAAGGGCGGAAGTTACTATTCCGCCATTTTTAGTGTTGGTATGGGCGCACCAATTCCATTCTCTAAGTAATGTGGGACCTTTTTTAAGCAAAGGTAAAGTTAGTATAACGGAATTCTTCCTTATTTTAGTGACACTGTCTGCCATTACTGTATACAACATATATTACACACATTTATATATCATCCCCAGAGAGTGGTAGATTGACCATTATACATACTGGCTGGGTATACAAACCATCGAAAGTCCCCCATGAAGTCCTAACCAGACTCCAAAATAAGGGGGGCTTCCAGATGGTGCAGCCCCTCCAGATAGAACCCAAATTATAGGTCCCCCCACCCATCCAGGGGTGTTCAAAATGGCAAACAGTTCACCCATGGTGAATCTCCCTGTCAACACTTCACCAATAATGCTGGTTTTTCCCCCCTTGCCCATTCTTCTTATGGGAGAAAGGAAGTATGCACCCAAGCTAACTAGGTCCATCGGTGATTATTCAGACATCAATATCTTGTGTCGGTTTTCGTATTAACGGTATGGTTGCGTGGTCTCAAACTCCTATCTAGAAAACTAGAAAAAAGTAAATAAGTGAATTAAAATAGCTTAAAAACACTCATTAAAAATAATGATCAAACAAGTCAGCAGCCGTTAGCAACAAGTCCTCTAAAGGAAGGGCACAAAACTTATTTTCTCATTTAATCCTCTAGGGCTCATCGTTTCCAAATTTACTATCCATTTGCACTCTAAGGGTGCTTTCACATCTGCGTTTTTCGTAATTCGCGGCAGATGCGGTGAAAAAACCGCATCTGCCACGTTTACCGCATAACCGTTCCACTTGCGGCGCGGTTGCGGTTTTTTCTATGCAAAGTATAGGCATACTTGCGGCAGGTGCGGCAAGTGCGGTTTTGCACTTGCGGCAGGTGCGGCCGCGAAAAAAACCGCAGTAAGCCGCGGTTTTTTTCGCGGCCGCACCTGCCGCAAGTGCAAAACCGCACTTGCCGCACCTGCCGCAAGTATGCCTATACTTTGCATAGAAAAAACCGCAACCGCGCCGCAAGTGGAACGGTTATGCGGTAAACGCGGCAGATGCGGTTTTTTTCACCGCATCTGCCGCGAATTACGAAAAACGCAGATGTGAAAGCACCCTTACTGTGCTAGCCTCTTGCTATAATTCCCACCACGGGATCCCAGATTCAGGGTATCTATACCTCTGACTTTCAAGCCTGCAGGGTTGCAGTTGTGTTTTTTCTTAAAATGTCGGGGTAAGGTCTTGAGTAGGGGGTTGTCCACCTCTAATTTTACCGCTGCCTTAATATCGCGAACGTGTTCGCCTATTCGTATGCGCAATTCCCGTGTGGTTAGTCCAATGTAGACCAAACCACACGGGCATGTAGCATAGTAGATGACATTAGAGGTGGAACAGCTGATATATTTTAGAATCTTATATTCTTTTTTACCCCTAGAATCCACAAATGATGTGGATCTGATCATGTTCCGACACCCCTTGCAATCCCCACAGGGATAAAAGCCTTTCCTAGGTTTTGAATCTCCTATGGTGGGTTGATTTTTCTGCACATAGTGACTATGTACTATCGTGTCCCTCAAGTTACGACCCCTTCTTGCGGTCATTGCCGGTTGAGGTGCAAGAACTTGTTTAAAGGTATCTTCCCTCCTAAGTATGTCCCAGTGTTGTTTCAGCACTTGTCTTATGTTGCCCACATGATCGTTAAATGTGGAGATAAACCTGATCATTTTTTGATCAGTTTCTCCTGATTTTGGTTTAGGAACAAGAAGATCCGCTCTAGGAGTTCTTAGGGCTCTCTGATACCCATTTTTTATGGATCTTTTTGTGTACCCTCTTGCCAAAAATCTCTCCCTCAAGTCACACGCCTGTTCCTGAAAGTAACTCTCAGTAGAGCAGACCCTTCTCGCCCTCAAAAATTGGTCTGTGGGAATGGCTGTTATTGTGGATGGCGTGTGAGGGGGCGGAGCGGAAGTACAGCACACATGGACTGAGGAGACACCATTGATATAAATAGATGCCGGTCGGCAGGTTACAGTGGACCCCATTGATAAAGCATAGGCGAAACGCGCCTGGGGGGCATCCGGACACCATCCCTCCTATTATTATGGGTAAGTGCAGAGGTATGGGTGGAGGGCGATCTTTGATAGACCCTGAGAAAACTCTATAGTGTATAAACAGCTCAATAGGGGAGGTCTGAGGTGGGTGCTCTCCCATGTATATGAATTTAGGTGGTGTCAGGACTCTTGGACATTAGCCCAATACTGACTCACAGGTTCAACATATGAGGATGAAGGATACTCATTAATCAGACATACTCCTTTTAGGGGGGATAATATTGATTACTACCCCTTATTCTGTGTTATACTTAGGATGTACTGAGTCATCATGATTTTACTGACTTCCACCCCTGCTAATAGACACAATACCCATTTAGGAGGGAACTATTACCTTACTAGGAATATTTTAAATGTCTCTTTTCTTCATGAGCACTGATCACTATATGAAAATAAAAAGACTTGATGTATATGTATGTATATATTCAGCAGCAGTATAGTGGAACCCAGATGCCACCCACCCTCCAGGCACCATCCTCTTCTCTGTCATCTGCACCTTTCCATTCTTCTTTCTCCTGTTTATGTTCAAATATTTTTTATTGGTTTGCAAATAAAAGAACGGTATAACATACAGTATGATTTGCAGACATGATACAGAAATCAAGGAAGTACAATAAAAGGAGATTAGTAATCTAGATGGTACAATAAGATGGTACAATATCTTTCTCCTTTTTAAAGGCCAGAGCTTGCAAGTGCCCTAGGAGTTCAATGTCCACCCTCCCAGAGACACACACAGTGTACATCCCTATCGGGAGAGAGAGCAGGGCTGCAGCTTTAGCTGCCCTGTCAGCATGGTCATTTCCTTCGGCCTCCTTGGTGCGCTCCTTTGAGTGAGCTCGCACCTTAACCACAGCAACCTTTTTGGGTAACTCTAGTGCTCTGAGGAATTGAGCCACTGAACTCTGTGTTCTCAATGGGTTTCCCTAAAGTTCCCATAAACTGTCTGCTTTTCCATCCAGGGCCGTAATCATGGCAAGTACCAAAAGCGTAACGGCTATCAGTAAAAATGCTCGTGCTAAGCCCCTCCCCCATGATACAAGCTTCTGTCAGAGCCTATAGTTCAGCTTCCTAAGTATCTACATAAAATTCTAAATCTGTATTGTGGAGTGGGGTTTCTTGAACATTTGCTAATGGCTGTGTTTCAATGTTCATTATTTCAAAACAATTGTGTTCAATTTTCATTTGCTAAGTTATCATCAATATCAGTTAACAAATGTTTCTGTGGCAATACTGCTTTGGCATGTCCCCCTAATTCATAACAAAATAAATAAAATGGGAGATCATAATTTGGAATTCCCAGTGCTGGGGTGGAGATAATGTCACTCTTCAGCATGTCAAACCCCTCTTTTGCTTCTGGTGTCATTTCATGCGGTTTGCCCTTGTTACATGCTGCCAACACATCATAAAATGGCTGCATTTTCTCTGATGCTGAAGGAATCCATTCCCTGCAAATAGCCCACCAGCCTTAAAACAACAAAAAAACAAGACATAGTAATCAGGAGGAGGTGGAGAAAGACATTACTCAAATCATTGTAAAGAATTTTGAATCTGCATTTGATTTAACAAGGTATGGGGATTAGGTACTATGGGGGTGTCAATAATAATCAATTTGTTAATTTACGTAAATCATGAACCATTCTGTACACAACAGGTTGAAATGGTTTTTGCTTTTTATTTACAGGAAACAGAGGTTTATCATAAGGGGATCAACTTTTCCTCATCTGCCACCTGATGTGCCAAAAATTGTGTGGCACTCCCATGCCCCTGGGAAGAGACGTACATGAAGGCCTCTTTAAATAATGTGCCCATTATAAGGAAGTGGGTCTTTTGTAGGATTGCCCTAGGCAGGGAAGCCAAAAATTGTGTGGCACTCTTATGCTCCTGGATAGAGGTGTGCATGAGGGCCTCTTTTAATAATGTGCCCATTATAAGGAAGTGGGTGTTTTGTAGTATTGCCCTAGGCAGGGCTGCCAAAAGTTGGGAGGCACCCCAATGCCCCTGGATAGAGGCGTGCATGAGGGCCTCTTTAAATAATGTGCCCATTTTTTTTTTTTTTTGAACCATCATTTTTTATTGTACAGTATTTGTGAGAGTACAATGTCAAATATGACATAAAAATAACATTAAATATCAAATAATAACATTGAAGATTTCTAATACATTATGTCACAGTGTTTTAACATCAGTAACTGTTTTAGGGCCCTTTCACATCAGCGTTTTTTGAAATTTGCGGCAGATGCGGTGAAAAAACCGCATCTGCCGCAATTACCGCATACCGGCTGCACTTGCGGCACGATTGCGGTAAACACCATGCAAAGTATAGGCGTACTTGCGGCAGGTGCGGCAAGTGCGGTTTTGCACTAGCGGCAGGTGCGGCCGCGAAAAAAACCTGACCGTTTAGTTTGTTTCTTGTTTCTGCAAGATAAGGGAGCCGCCCACCACTCCCTTTGGGTCCTGCACATGAAAGCCGTCTTCTGCAGTCAGTCCGTGTCAGACACTGGACCTGTCTGGACCCGGCTCATGTAGGTACACATTCACATGGTCAGGTTTTTGAACACACAGATAGGGACTGCTCTGATACGGGTTACCTTGACGTTTGGTAGAGCGGCTTCGTATACATTTTTTGCAAAAAACGTATCAACTAAATACCCTGTTTTTTATCACTTTTTTTATGCAGCACTTGCTTTTACTATTTTTATTTTTCATAACACAGTATTTTTGCACGTTTTTCTGATTGTTTTTTGTAATGATGACGTCATCGCCGCTCACCATCTTGATGGAGTCCTCAAAGTTTTGGAGGACGGTACATACTGTATGTCGGACATCCATGTCCACTCCTGAGGTCTTATGGGTGGAGTTTGAACCGTTATACCGACTGCCTAGTTGATGCTGGTACTCAAGAACTGCCCTCTTCTGCTCACAAATCCTGACCAACATATGCAGTGTGGAATTCCAATGCGTGGGGACATCACACACCAGTCTGTGAGCCGGAAGCTGCAAACGCCGCTGGAAGCCGGCAAGGCTGGTAGAAACAGTAGGTGACTTTCTAAAATGGGCACACAGGCGGCGTACTTTGACGAGTAGATCCGACAGCTCCGGGTAGGATTTAATAAACCGCTGAACCATGAGGTTGAGCACATGGGCCAGGCATGGAACATGTGTCAGCTCGCCTCGCCTCAGAGCCGCCTCAAGGTTCCGGCCATTGTCACACACCACCATGCCTGGCTGTAGGTTCAGCGGTGTGAGCCAGTGATCTGCCTGCTGTTTCAGAGCTGTCCACAACACTTCAGCATTGTGGGGTTTGTCACCTACGCATATTAGCTTCAGCACAGCCTGTTGCCGCTTAGTCGAAGCAGTGCTGCAGTGCTTCCAGCTTCGGACTGGTGTGGAGGGTGAAGTGGAGGAAGAGGAGGAGGAGGAGGCTGAGGAGCATGACGTGCCAGAGCTGTACACTGTGGGTGAAACCCTGACTGAGTTAGGGCCTGCAACCCTTGGTGTCGGAAGGACGTGTTCCGTCCCAAGCTCAGACTGGTTCCCGGCTTCCAGAATATTAACCCAGTGTGCCGTCAGCGAGATGTACCGGCCCTGCCCACAAGCACTAGTCCACGTGTCCGTGGTTAGGTGGACTTTGCCTGAAACTGCATTGTTAAGGGCACGTATGATGTTTTGTAACACGTGCTTATGTAATGCTGGGATGGCACACTGGGAAAAATAGTGGCGGCTGGGGACCGAGTAACGTGGGACAGCCACCACCATCAGGTTGCGAAATGCTTCTGTACCACCAGCCTAAAAGGCAACATTTCCAGCACAAGCAGTCATGAAATGTGTGCATTTAGAACTGTGGCATGTGGGGCGTTGGCAGCGTATTTGCGCCTGCGTTCCAAAGATTGGTGTATGGATAACTGAACGTTGCGCTGGGACAGGAACGTGGCTGATGATGGTGCTATTTCTGCTTGTGCAAGTATAGGTGAAGGACAGAAGGCATCTTCGCCTGCAGTATAGACAGGGGATAGGCTTGCACGCACAACAGTGGAAGAAGCAGCGGTGTCACCCGCAGACACTGCTCCTGGACTCTGCTGTACATCCCACAGTCGGGTGCTTTGCTCCCATGTGCCTGATCATGCTGGTGGTGGTCAGGCTGCTAGTTTGGCTACCCCTGCTGATGCTGGCATGGCAGGTGTTGCAAATGGCCTTTTTCGAATTATCTGCAGACACCTTAAAAAACAGCCAGACTCGGGAAGACCTAACAGTTGTACTGGCAACTTCTGTCGTGTTGTTGTTGCGGGGAACGCATGCCTGCCTTCTGCCTGCGGACACCACCCTGCTTCTTCTGGCCTGTTGTGATGCTACGCATATCTCTCCTTGTGCTCTGCTGTCCTCGCTCTGCATGTTCTCCTGCCAGATTGGGTCAGTTACTGGATTATCCAACACGTCGTCTTCCACTTCCGCACCCTGGTCCTCCTCCTGACTTTCTGACAATTGTGTCTCATCATCGTCCACCTCTTGTTGAGACACGTTCCCACTGTTGCCTTCGTGAGACCGTGGCTGCTCAAATATTTGTGCATCAGTACATACGATCTCCTCATGACCCACTTCAACTGGAGCTGGCGAGAGGCCAGAATCTATGAATGGATAAGTGAACAGCTCTTCAGAGTGTCCAAGTGTGGGATCAGTTATGTCCAGTCTCACAGCTACTGACAGTTGACCGTGTGGAAGACAGGGTATTTGTGGTGGTGCCAAACTGATTGGAAGCATTATCCGCTATCCAACTAACAACCTGTTGACACTGGTCTTGGTTTACTAGTGGAGTACTGCTGCGGTCCCCTAGAAACTGGGACAGGAAGGTCGAGCGAGATGATGTGGGTGTTTGTTGTGGCAGAATTCGAGCTTGCACATCGGCTCGGCCTCTGCCTGCACCACCATCACATCCATTTCCTTGCCCCTTGCCACCGGCCTTGCGCATTTTCAATGTTGTGCTGACTGTATACAGCTAAATGAAGGCATCCAAGAAATGGTTTTTAGCAGCACACTGAGATTAGAGATTAAGGCCCTGCAGGTGGACTGGTCAGACACAAACGCAGACGAGAATAGCGAGTTTTTTGGCGTATCCTAATTTACGCTGCAACCTACTGTAGCTGCACTAAGATGCTAAATGAGTGCAGACAAGATTTGTTTTTTAGCACAACACTGAGATTAGAGATTAAGGGCCTGCAGGTGGACTAGTCAGACACAAACGCTGACAAGAATAGCGAGATTTTTGGCGTATCCTAATTTACGCTGCAACCTACTGCAGCTGCACTAAGATGCTAAATGAGTGCAGACAAGATTTGGTTTTTAGCACGACACTGAGATTAGAGATTAAGGCCCTGCAGGTGGACTGGTCAGACACAAACGCTGACGAGAATAGCGAGTCTTTTGGCGTATCCTAATTTGCGCTAAAACCTACTCCTGCCTATAGAGAACTAAATTAATCCCTAAAGCACTGTTTTCGGATGTATGGATGAGATTTCCAACCTGTACACCAGCCCTAGATGTGATGCAGGCTGGTATACTGGCACAACAAAGTTTGCTATATACCCTGCCTCCCTGCCTGCCTGTATACAGCTCTATTAGTGCTCAGAAGGACTGTTGTGGTAATTAAACTGGCGGCCCTGCGCCTACACTAGCTGAAAGGCCACAAATCTGCCCCTCAATCAGCAGCAGCTCTCCCTACACTGACTGTCTGTGGAGCAGAGTGACGAGCACAGCGCAGTCAGGTCTTATAAAGACCTGATGACGCTGTGCGGACAGCCAATCACTGTAATGCCACAATCAACATGGCTGTGGCATTACAGTGTCCGTCAGCCAACCCCTGCATGCGGGCTGGCTCTGTAAAGAGCGCCAACATGCAGGGAGGTGGACCCCGAGCATAGCAAGAGTATCGCGAGATTACTTGGTACTCGCCGAGTACCCCGAGTACCGAGATATTAGTGCGAGTACCGAGTAGTGACAAGCATACTTGCTCATCCCTAATTATATTCCTCTATCTGATTTAACAAGGTTCCAAGGGGCCACTGAAAAATGGGACTCCCATGAACATTGAGTCGGAATACTTTATACTCTGGGTATCTTACTGACAGAGGTCGAAACCCAGTGCAAACTTGACTATAACCGTGGTCAATAATTTTAACAATTCTCCAACCTTCAGCAGATATAGCGATCATCAACCCAAATTTTTACTCAGGGCACGCCATCTTTACACTATCTGCCAGAGGTCACACTTTCACTGTATTCCAGGTAATCTTAACTGCTAGAAATAATGCAAATGTCACAATTCCCAGAAAAACAATAGCAGTGCCTTTGGTACAATGTAGATTAACATATTTCAATGTTTGTTGACAATTATTAGAACTTGTTTTTTTATGCATTCACATAATACCTTGTATCCTGTTTTACATATCTTTGATTTTCCCTGTGTGGTTTTTGGAAATGCTTTGGTTAGTAATCACCTGTCGGCAAAGACACGATCATAACCCACACAAGTCCTGCAGCACACCCGCACAAGCGTTTCACATGTAGCTTCCCCAAATATTAGTTATTACATCGCAAAATCATAGGCCACCGGAAACCACGGACAGGACAAGCCCGACTATGTTTTTTTCCAGTCTTTCTGCTTAATCTTGCAATATTAACAAAATGCCTGGTTTCAGCGTATAACACTCGTACAATTGTGACTATGTGCTTTTACATACTAATATGCCTACGTTTTATCTCCGGTGCCAGGGGGCCTTAAAATCACACCTCTGGGCTCCCTCATCAAGCAGGATTTTTATGCGTAAATCCTCATTTCATGCACACGGTCATTCATTGCAATCAAGGAGCCTCATATCTGTTATTCTCTTTGCACACACCTTTTTTCCACATGCATATACCTTCAAAATGTTAGTAATATCCCAACCTAGAGAATCTGACAAAAACTGACAATATTGTATATAATCTAATCAGCGGATCAGAACCATATCCAGGTTCCCGAGTTATAGACACAATCAGAGTAACACATAAAACAAAACAATATTCAGTTGTCAACATGGCTGAGCAAGGAGGGAGGGGTGAGAGGGGAGCGACACAGCAATTCCCCTCTCCCTGTCCATAGCCATAGCTGTCAGCACGTTTGCATAGAGAGGGAGGGGGGGAGAGCGAGAGAGTGAGAGAAGGGGAGGTCAAAGGTGTCAACGCTGCAGATTCTCACACCAGCCTGCTCGCTTATGCTCAGAACATTCCTACAGAGCAGATCATAAACATAAACACCAGATAACAGAAAAAAATTACCGTGCTGTTCTATAACAGCTTACTTTAGCTGAATTAATGAATTAATGTAATTATCGTACAGTGAAATAAACAAAGTACCAGTATATTTAAAACAAACGGCTTATTGAGCAATTATCACATATAGCAACTTATGTACTGATATAACCAGAAAACAAACAACAATGCTTATTAATACTTATTACAGACTCTTCAAAGCAAGTCAAGAATTAAAGAGTCAAAGCGAAAAGAAAACAAGATAAAAAAATATAAACCAGTCTACCTGAGAATTTCCCGATTTGTGTTCCCCTCAGACTGAAGCGTGCCACCCCTCTCAGAGAGAGAGCCACTGTGAGTCAATGGCTCAACTTACCGCGGGTCTTGCACCTCTCCATTCGGGGAGGGGGGGGGCTTGGCGTTGTTAAAGGTGAACATAAAGTGAAAATAAATTAAATATATCTCGCTGGGACCTCCAAGATGTGAAAGCTGAGAAATTCACTCTAACCAGAGTAGACTGATTAATAAAAGAAATTAAAAGGATTGACAATGGTATACCATGTCCTGACTATACTCAAAAAAGACCCAGCACCGAGAGTCTTTCAGAGAGATCATAATAATTTATTGAAGGGTACAGTTTTTATATCATTTTCAAGGTCTTAAATATGTAACAAAAAGTAAAATGTGGCAATATGGTAAAGAGATGAAATATGTGAAATTTGCTCCATAATCAGTGTTAAATCATCCAATGCCGTTACTAATCCAAAACAATACAAAATTAATTAGTCTGACTAACAATCGGAATGTCTGCCAGGCGTCCACCTGTCTGTGGTCCTACTGACATTAGGACCATTTGTATGATAAAGAAGACGTTGTTATTATTCTTCTAACCTTCAACTATGTTCACATAATATTCAGCTCTAGGGCTTCAGTCTATTCATTGTTCTGAGTGAATAGATATGATAAACTAGGAATGGTTCACAAGAAGCAAAATAGAGAACAAGATGGCTGACAGTGAGTAGTACATGATACCTTCTTTAACAAGTCATAGGAGCAGCTTTTAAGGCCGAACCCAGTGGTATCCATTGATCCCAAGAATAAAGAACAAGTTTAAAGGTATTGCCCAGCCTTTTTTTATGTTATTGGTTCACTGCTGTGTGATGATTCACCGAATAGGACATAAATGCAGAGATTAAACTCACTAAAAAATTGCCAGGTAAATACCCATTGCACTTAGCAGCAGCTGCCAGCTCCCCTGAGAGGCAACACAGGTGTCTGTATGCCGGTACTCAATCACCTGCAATGCACAGTGGGAGCGTTTGTGGCACCAGCGTCCGACCATGCTGTCAGGGAGGTGCATGGTGGCATCTAAAGACACGAGGTTACCATAGGGCTCTGCCACTCACGGTGCATGCAAGGCATAGTGTCAGAGCAGCCTATTGGTCACACCCTTCTATTAGATCAGGCGGGCCGCTCCGCACTGATTACATGCCTCACAAAATGACAGACGCCCCCCAGAGGGCCCAGCCTCAAACTGCAGATAAAAAAAAAGTGCAATAAAACACTAAAGATGAAAATGTGAGGTGCTTGTGGGTATTTTGGCCAAAATAGGTAAGCCGGTAACCACCGTCAAGGGCCCTCACGCTTATCAGTCCTAACCACATGCCTTCTGCGACATGTCTGTTTAATATTGTATGATTCACCGAATAGGACATAAAATCAGAGATTAAACTCACCAAAAAATTTCCAGGTAAATACCCATTGCACTTAGCAGCAGTTGATTACATGCCTCACAAAATGACAGACGCCCCCCAGAGGGCCCAGCCTCAAACTGCAGATCTTTAGTGTTTTATTGCACTTTTTTTTTTATCTGCAGTGCGGAGCGGCCTGCCTGGTCTAATAGAAGGGCGTGACCAATAGGCTGCTCTGACACTATGCCTTTCATGCACCGTGAGTGGCAGAGCCCTATGGTAACCTCGTGTCTTTAGATGCCACCATTCACCTCCCTGACACCATGGTCAGACGCTGGTGCCACAACCGCCCCCACTGTGGGTTGCAGGTGATTCAGTATCGGCATACAGACACCTGTGTTGCCTCTCAGGGGAGCTGGCAGCTGCTGCTAAGTGCAATGGGTATTTACCTGGCAATTTTTTGGTGAGTTTAATCTCTGTTTTTATGTTCTATTCGGTGAATCATACAATATTAAACAGACATGTCGCAGAAGGCATGTGGTTAGGACTGGTAAGCGTGAGAGCCCTTGATGGTGGGTTTCCGGCTTACGTATTTTGGCCAAAATACCCCAAACACCTCACATTTTCATCTTTAGTGTTTTATTGCACTTTTTTTTTTATCTGCAGTTTGAGGCTGGGCCCTCTGGGGGGCGTCTGTCATTTTGTGAGGCATGTAATCAATGCGGAGCGGCCCGCCTGATCTAATAGAAGGGTGTGACCAATAGGCTGCTCTGACACTATGCCTTGCATGCACCGTTAGTGGCAGAGCCCTATGGTAACCTCGTGTCTTTAGATGCCACCATTCACCTCCCTGACAGCATGGTCGGACGCTGGTGCCACAACCGCCCCCACTGTGGGTTGCAGGTGATTGAGTACCGGCATACAGAAACCTGTGTTGCCTCTCAGGGAAGCTGGTAGCTGCTGCTAAGTGCAATGGGTATTTACCTGGCAATTTTTTGGTGAGTTTAATCATTGCTGTGTGATACCTGCTTTGTAACCTGAGACAATAACAGGGAAGTCACAGCTTGTCACACGTCCAGGAGCCATGCAGTGCCTGCTGTCCCACCATATGGGCGATGCAGTCACTGTTCCCCCCCCCCATATACTTTGACTAATTCAGCATTTATTTTGGTTTCATTATTTTTTTAGGGGGTTTTCTAATTATTATTTACATCCTTTTTTGGTTGGGTTGGGTAGAATGGGAGAATTTAAACAAATAGAATTTAATTAAAATAAAGTGAAAGATGAATGTATTGGGGTACTTTGCAAATAAAATCTTTATTGATGTGGTTATCTGTGTTCTTACTTAATTTGTTAGAAATATCGGTTATTTGATCAATGCCTCGACATTGCTAACCTCTGGCCTTGCTGCGAGCAGACACTACCCAGCTGGTATTTACTCCAAATACTAATACCTTGTTTGCCAATATACCTAGGCAGCGAGAGAGCCAGGGTGAAGTGCTTGGTGTGCTGCACCTAATGGGGACAACACTCCTAGTGAGGTTTCAGCTGGCTGAATTTTTTCAAGATTTTAAAATCTTGAACATATGCCAATTCTGTGAACCAAACCGAACCCAAAATTCAAAAGGCTCACTCATCTCTACTCAGCATAGAGCACAGGATAAATGTGAACTGATCCAAAATGTTCTGTACCCAAACTGCCACCAATAGCATTCAACTCAACACACAAAAACACAAGACCCCTCTCAGGTCTATCATCCAATAATGAAAATATAGGGAGCTTCCATGTTACTGGTATCACAAAGGCTCTGAAAAAGCGCTAAGGGTCCTCACCCCAAAAATAGAAAACATAGTAACTTAATAACATAGTATTTAAGGTTGAAGGAAGAAACCCATTGCCTAACATGTTGATCCTGAGGAAGGCAAAAAAAAACATGTGGCAACACTAAGCTTCACATTGGGGAAAAAATTCCTTCCTGACTCCACATACGGCAATCAGACTGGTTCACTGGATCAACGCCCTATCAAGGAATCTAGTACAGTTGTGGCCAAAAGTATTGACACCCCTGCAATTCTATTAGATAATACTCAGTTTAATCCAGAAAATGATTGCTATCACAAATTTTTTGGTATTATTATCTTCATTTAATTTGGCTTCAATGAAAAAACACAAAATGAATTGTCCTTAATCCAAATTGCATATAATTCCACAATAAACATTAAAAGGGGGTGGACAAAAGTATTGGCACTGTTATTAAAATCATGTGATGCTTCTCTAATTTGTGTAATTAACAGCACCTGTAAGTTACCTGTTGGCAATAACTAAATCACACTTGCAGCCAGTTGACATAGATTAAAGTTGACTCAACCTCTGTCCTGTGCCCTTGTGTGTACCACATTGAGCATGGAGAAAAGAAAGAAGACCAAAGAACTGTCTGAGGACTTGAGAAACCAAATTGTGAGGAAGCATGAGGAATCTCAAGGCTACAAGTCCATCTCCAAAGACCTGAAAGTTCCTGTGTCTACCGTGCGCAGTGTCAGCAAGAAGTTTAAAGCCCATGGCACTGTGGCTAACCTCCCTAGATGTGGACGGAAAAAAAAATTGACAAGAGATTTCAACGCAAGATTGTGCGGATGGTGGATAAAGAACCTCAACTAACATCTAAACAAGTTCAAGCTGCCCTGCAGTCCGAGGGTACTACAGTGTCAACCCGTACTATCCGTCGGCGTCTGAATGAAAAGGGACTGTATGGTAGGAGACCCAGGAAGACCCCACTTCTTACCTCGAGACATAAAAAAGCCAGGCTGGAGTTTGCCAAAACTTACCTGAGAAAGCCTAAAACGTTTTGGAAGAATGTTCTCTGGTCAGATGAGACAAAAGTAGAGCTTTTTGGGCAAAGGCATCAACTTAGAATTTACAGGAGAAAAAAAGAGGCATTCAAAGAAAAGAACATAGTCCCTACAGTCAAACATGGCGGAGGTTCCCTGATGTTTTGGGGTTGCTTTACTGCCTCTGGCACTGGACTGCTTGACCTTGTGCATGGCATTATGAAATCTGAAGACTACCAACAAATTTTTCAGCATAATGTAGGGCCCAGTGTGAGAAAGCTGGGTCTCCCTCAGAGGTCATGGGTCTTCTAGCAAGACAATGACCCAAAACACACTTCAAAAAGCACTAGAAAGTGGTTTGAGAGAAAGCACTGGAGACTTCTAAGGTGGCCAGCAATGAGTCCAGACCTGAATCCCATAGAACATCTGTGGAGAGATCTAAAAATAGCAGTTTGGAGAAGGCACCCTTCAAATATTAGGGACCTGGAGCAGTTTGCCAAAGAAGAATGGTCTAAAATTCCAGCAGAGCATTGTAAGAAACATATTGATGGTTACCGGAAGCGGTTGATCGCAGTTATTTTGGTTAAACGTTGTGCAATCAAGTATTAGGCTGAGGGTGCCAATACTTTTGTCTGGCCCATTTTTGGAGTTTTGTGTTAAATGATCAATATTTTGCTTTTTGCTTCATTCTCTTTTGTGTTTTTTCATTTAAGACAAATTAAATGAAGATAATAATACCAAAGAATTTGTGATTGCAGTCATTTTCAGGAAGAAACTGAGTATTATCTGACAGAATTGCAGGGGTGTCAATACTTTTGGCCACAACTGTATATATAACCGGTAATATTATATTTTTTAAGAAAGGCATCCAGGCCATTCTTAAATTTTAGTAGTGAGTCACTCATTACAACATCATGTGGCAGAGAGTTCCATAGTGTCACTGCTCTTACAGTAAAGAATCCGCGTCTGTGATTAAGATTAAACCTTTCTTCCTCCAAACGTAGAGGATGCCCCCTTGTAAAAAGATCATTAAAAAGTAGGGATGAGCGAGTACCGAGCTATTCGGACTCGCTATACTCGCAATGAGTAGGTCCCGGTACTCGGTACTCGTTGCGAGTATAGCAAGTCCAAATATTTTCACAGTGTATCTATAGATACACTGTGAAAGTACCCTAAAAGTGAATAAAGTTATTAAAAATAATAAAATTACATACTCACCTGTCCGACGCCAGCACCGGGACCATCCCAGAAGACCTGCGATCACCGGACAAGAACCTGTGACTTCCAGCCAATCAGATGGCGACAAGTCACAACCATGTGATCGCTAGCGGCCACCTGATTGGCCAGATTGCAAGGTCCATCAGGTGACTGCTAGTGATCACGTGGTTGAGACGTGTCGCCATCTGATTGGTCAGATCACTACCGGCCATCTGAGTAATCGAACTACTTGCTACTTTTGAGTACTCATAAGATACTCGGAGAGTAGTGAGTACACGAATACACAAATACTGCTACTATTCGGCGAGCTCCGAATAGTAGCGAGTATACTCGCTCATCCCTATTAAAAAGGTCTCTGTACTGTCCCCTCATATATTCATACATTATTATAAGATTACCCTAAGCCTTCGTTTTTCCAAACTAAATAACCACAAGTTTAATGACCTATCTTGGTATTGCAGACCCCTCAGTCCTCTAATAACCTTGGTTGCTCTTCTCTGCCCCCGCTCTAGTTCAGCTGTCTTTCTTATACACCGTATACCAGAATTGTACACAGTATTCTAATTTTACACTAAATCCAAATGACTCCTGTCTCCTGAGCTCCCCAATGTCTAGACCAGAGTTAACATACACATGTTTAGCAGGCATTGCTAAAGTGAGGAAGACTGCTTAATTTATGGGATGTGTTTCTCCAGAAGCAGAGACTGGGCAAAATGTATGAGCACTACAATTTACTGGGCATGAGAAGGGCTTATTTGCAATTTTTAATTATGCAACATTAACTGCATTGGGCTCCATGGGTTTTCCCAAAGATGTGTAATTTCCAAAATGTGATCACTTGAGCCAGTTTCTGCTGTTCTAGCTGTTATGGAGTCTGAAAATAGAGTCCGTAAACTACTTTTAAAAATCTGTGCACCAAAAATCAAATGGCATACCCAGGGCTGGCGTCAGCAAGCTGCGCACCCGGGCAAGTGCCGGGGCCCAGAGGTGCCTGGGGGGCCCACGCCATCTTCCACAGAACAGCATCACCTGACCTATATTTTCCAATGGCTGTGGGCCCCTGGGCGCTGAATATGTGCCCCTGACAGTTGGCCTCCTAGAGCCCCCTGTGTGCTGCTGTGGACCACCTCCCACTCTGCCTCCTAACCTGTGTGGCAGATGGATATCTGACAGTCACTATGCCGATCTGCACTGAGCCGAGACTCTATGGTTTCTGGTAGGAAGTGCAGGTCAGAAGATCATAGAGAGCTCAGCTCTGCTGTATCTAAATTAATCATGTGTGATACTGCTTGATGTGCTAATGTATGTAAACCTGCTATGTGTGATAATGACTGATGAACTGCTGTATCTAAGCTTATGTGTGATACTGCCTGATGTGCTGATGTATGATGGGCCCCCATTTCAGGACAGGAACAAATACACAGCGCCCAGGGACCCACAGCAGTGTGTGTCCGGTCAGTGCTCCGCAGTGTGTGCCTGGTCAGTGCTCTGCAGTGTGTGTCCGGTCAGTGCTTCGCAATGTGTGTCCGGTCAGTGCTTCGCACTGTGTGTCCGGTCAGTGCTTCGCAGTGTGTGTCCGGTCACTCCACAGTGTGTGTCCGGTCAGTGCTCCGCAGCGTGTGTCCGGTCAGTGCTCCGCAGTGTGTCTGGTGCTACCAAATTAATGTTTCTGGGAGAGAGGGAGATAGAGAGAAAAGAGAGCAAGCGAGTGCACAGAAAGGAAGGAGATGGGGGAGAGAGACAGTGTACAAGGGGGAGACAGACACTGAGAGGGAAAATAGTGCACATGGGGGAGAAACATCGTACAGGGGAGAGACACAGCGCACAGTGGGAAGACAGGCTCAGAGAGAGATTATATTTGTCAGGAGTGTATATATATATATATATATATATATATATATATATATATATATATATGAAATCATTATGGGTTAAAAGGGCCCACTGATACTTTTTCGCCTGGGCCCCACAGAAACCTAGAGCTGACCCTGGGCATACTTTCCCTCCCGAGCTCTGCAGTGCAGCCAAACAGTACTGTACAGTCACATGTGGGGTATTGCCACATTCAAGAGAAATTGTATAACACATTTGTCAAAGTTGAAAATAATGCATTAATACAACTATTGGTAAAAATGTAATTAATTTTACTTCACCGCCCTTACAGTAAAACATTTTGTGACTCACCTGCCTTGTTAATATGCTCATTGCACACCTAGATAAATTCACTGAGGGGTGCACTTTGTAAAATGAGATCACTTGGAGTGATTTCTGTTATTCTGGCACATCAGCGGCTCTGCCAATACAACATGGCGCTCCTTCTTTAATAATAATAATAATAATAATAATAACAGTAATAATCTTTATTTATATAGCGCCAACATATTCCGCATCGCTTCACAATTCAAAGGTCATGTTTAAACAATCATAAGAAACAGTAAAAAATACAATACAATGCAAAAAACAATAAAATATAGTACAAAGCATAATACAATACAATAATCCTCAGCTTTGCACTGTGTCTCAAAAGTAGTTTTAATCACATAGGAGGTATTGGAGTACTCAAGAGTGTTTGCACAACAAATTGTATGGTGCATTTTCTTCTGTTACGCTTGTGAAAATACAAAATTTGGGGCTAAAACAACACTTCTGTTGGAAAAATGTGATTTTTTTTTCTTATCACAGCTCAATGTTTTACATTTCTGTGAAGGATCTAGGGGTCTTTGTTGCCCACCAGACATCTAGCTAAGGTCCATGAGGGGTGAAGTTTCCAAAATAGGGTCACTTTTGGGGGATTTGACTGTTTAGGCATATAGAGGCTCTGCATACACAATATGGTGAATGCTAGTGTTTCTGGCCAATTTTAAGTTTGAATAACAATTTTCCCTTCTGAGCCCATAACAGTTGTATCCCACCACATATGGGGAATTGACGTACTCAGGGAAATTGCACAACAAGTTATGTGCTCCATTTAATCTTGCTACCCTTGTGAAAACAAAAACATTTGAGCTCAAAAACATTTACGTGGAGAAAATGTGCTATTTTTTTTTTTCATATGTATGGCCAAACTGTAAAGTATCTGAGGGTTCAAGGTTCTCACTACAAATCTAGAAATGTTCTCCCCATATTTAGAAATATCTTCACTGTTTAGGCACTTCAGGGGTCTCCAAATGCGATATGGCGTTCACTTAAATTTTCAGACTATTTTTCGCTTGAAAATTCAAATGGCCCTCCTCCCTTCTGAGTCCTGTACCCAAACAGCAGTTTTGAGGAAGGTCTATGTATGTCAGACCACCATGATGCCCACTTATCCTTAGAGAATAAATGGCAAAAACATACCAATAGATTTAGTTCCCTGAGCTAAGTGCTAAAGGTATCTGAGTATCATGAGAGTCTAAACGTTCAAGTATATACAGTACAAACCAACAACTGATAAAAACAAATCTTAATTTGATATCACTTGGAAAAAAAACTTATATAATGAAATAAACAATGAGTTTGAAACTGTGTAATATTACTTAGGAGAAAGTAATATCACACCTTCAATATATTCTTTTTTCTTTTTCCTGTCTGATGCACTGTAGCAACCATTAGACATAGGAGTGGGGATGCAGCTTCTATGTTTTCCTTATTGCTATCTGGCTACGTCCAAATATCCATTTTCAAAAATAGAGATGGAAAATATTTAATTAAACAAAGGTTATATATGCAATTTATGGCTGAACAATATTGATTAAACCTCTAGATTTGCTTTAAGAATATTTTCCAACAAACATTTCTATTAGGCAATCAATCTATTACCAATTAGATGATTAAAGCATACTGGAGAGATGATAAGGGTCATAACTCATTAGTTATTAAATCTGAACAGATCTATAATCCTGCACTACAGCTGATTCACGACCTTCTTATAAAGATGCTGCAGCTGCATAGTTAAGTGCTGCATATAAGTATATCTAAGCTATTATGTACAATTATTGTTTTACTTTATGCATTGGAAAGAAAATATAATAGATTATTTGCTTCCATCATTGACATGTCATGAGAATTATGTAATTATGGCATAATTAGGGCTCAGTATAGTAAACATATAGCCTGTTATGTTTATGTTAGAATAGGAGAAATATGTGGAATTCAACTGTGCTGCTGTACAATCGATCATGTACCAAGGAAATTGGTGCTTTGATTTGCCATGATTTGGTGGTCGTCCTGATGAAGGGATGAGGAATACCCTTGAGACGCGTTGAGAAAAGCCACTTGCATTTACCAATTTCCTTGGTATATGGTTGATTGTACAGCAGCACAGTTGGATTCCACATATTGCTCTATTGTTTCTACTATTGCCTCGGCCTTTGGATACTGCAGCAGCTGTTTGGCGCCTTTACACTGGCTGTGTGTGACATAACCCTCTAAGGTGAGCAATTTCATCTCAGCCTACCTGTCACGGTTTTTATCAGATAAGACCCTATCGCACTTTCCAACAGGTATTCATTCATCCATTATGTTTACGTATGTTAAAACTGAATGGCCACTATTTTCATTTAATTTTCTATGTACCGTATATACTCGCGTATAAGCCGAGTTTTTCAGCCCAAAAATTGGGCTGAAAAGTAGGCCCCTCGGCTTATACGCGAGTCAATACGGCCCCAGTGTATATAGCAGCCCCAGCGGTAGTATACAGCAGCCTTAGTAATCCAGGGCCCCCAGCCTTGCTCCGGTAACCTGTAAAGGAAAATATACTTATCACTGTCCCGCTGCCGTCCCCGCTCGCCGCTGCCGTCCGCGATCCTCCATCTTCATGCGTATTCTTCCGGCTTCCTGTGTTCGTCGCCGCCAATGATGTCATTGCCGGTGACGAACACAGGAAACCGAAAGAAGACGCATGAAGTTGGAGGATCGCGGACGGCAGCGGCGAGCGTGGACGGCAGCGGGACAGTGATAAGTATATTTTCCTTTACAGGTTACCGGAGCAAGGCTGGGGGGGCCCTGGATTCCTGGGGCTGCTGTATACTACCGCTGGGGCTGCCGGGGCTGCTGTATACTACCACTGGGGCTGCTGGGGCTGCTGTATACTACCACTGGGGCTGTGGGGCTCCTATATACTACCACTGGGGCTGCTGGGGCTGCTGTATACTACCACTGGGGCTGTGGGGCTCCTATATACTACCACTGGGGCTGCTGGTGCTGCTGTATACTACCGCTGGGGCTGCCGGGGCTGCTGTATACTACCGCTGGGGCTGCCGGGGCTGCTGTATACTACCACTGGGGCTGCTGGGGCTTCTATATACTACCACTGGGGCTTCTATATACTACCACTGGGGCTGCTGGGGCTTCTATATACTACCACTGGGGCTGCTGGGGCTGCTATATACTACCACTGGGGCTGCTGTATACTACCACTGGGGAGGCCTGTATACCACTGGGGGGTGCCTATATACCACACTGCTGGGGGCTGTATACCTGTGCTAGGGTCCACCCTCGGCTTATACACGAGTCAATAGGTTTTTCCAGATTTTTGGGGCAAAAGTAGGGGGGTCGGCTTTTACATGGGTCGGCTTATACACGAGTATATACGGTACATAATGGTAACTATTGAGTTAAAATAAAAAAATTCTGACTGCAGACATTGGTAGTGTATGTATACTACATATAGTTGTGCAGTGGCTCTATTGAAAATATTTGGAGGGGATATGATGTAAATGTATCTATATGTATGTGGAACAGATGTACTATTTAGAATTTCCTTTTTTAAAGGGATGTGTGTGGGTAAGATTTTGTAACTATCAGCCACTTGTCAGGCATCAATAACAAGCAAGTTAAAATGCTGGCAAAACAATCCCTGTGTCCCTACCTCCGCAGTATTTGGTGTATGCTAACAGAATTTTAAGAATTTTTCATTTTTAAGGAGATGGATGTGGTAAATTTTTGTAACTAACTGCCTTGATGTCAGGTGTCAATAGCAACTAAGTTAAAATGCTGGCAACAATCTGTTCTGATGTTTAGTGGCTGAAAATCAGGCGCCAAACATGCTGGGTGGGTCACTCAAATCTCATAAGGTGAGGACCACAATACCAGCCAAGTAACGAGTATTTTGAATACCGTACTATCCATGCGACTAATGAATAGTAATACAAATTGGAAAAATAAGTGTACTCACCCGTTCATGACTTTTGCACGTACAACTTTTATTTTCAGTGAAGGGTTACATGAGGCAGGGAGGGAGGAGAAGGAGCGGACAACGAGTCGTTTAGCAACTGGTTTGGCGCTTCCACTAGTCCGGACCTGCTTCATATAACCCTTCACTGAAAATAAAAGTTTTGCATGTAAAAGTCATCAATGGGTGAGTACACCTATTTTTACAATTTTTGCTCTATGATGTTGTTCCCAGGTTAGCACCCTGGGACTAAATGTGCACAATTGCAAATAGTCATTCGTTTTGAGTGTGCTGGCTAGCAAACTAAAGCTGTGTAGGTGTGGTGCCCGGTTTATCCACTACTTGGTCTCATAGTAATTAAAAATATTTGCTAATCACTTACTTTAATCTATACCACTATATCATTTATCTATCTAATACAATACAAAATAATATTGTGGTACCGTGTTAGCCAGAGAAATCGATATAAATACTTAAGTCCCAAAAAAAAGGGTTGAGAAAAGTATTATAGGAGTGATACTTTTATTGGCTAACCAAAAAAATTATATTTGTAAGCTTTCAAAGCTCAAAGCTCCTTGTGATATTGTCTGATGAAGGAGCCTTAAGCTTTGAAAGCTTACAAATATAATTTTTTTTGGTTAGCCAATAAAGGTATCACTCCTGTAATACTTTTCTCAACTCTTTTTTTTGGGACTTAAGTATTTACATCGATCTAATACCAATCTTAGCTGTATTTAGCGTAGGGTTAGCAGGTGGAGTAGCAATATGTAGTGTATTAAAGGCAAGATTCATTGCGTTACTGTACCTGCTGATGCAACATTCAAACAACAGTATGTTTTAGTCATAATTTAAATACATGCCATTTTTTTTTATAATACCACTCTTATGGTATCTTTACACGCAGCTACAGGTAACAGGTTTGTGTGACTTTTGCCATGTTGGCACCTTTGTTTGTTAGGCCCTGTTGGCCTCTTTTCTTATAGTATCCCACATTGGGAAAGTGGTAGTATGGTTTGCCTACTACTAATCTGAAAAACATCTTTTGCAAACAACCAACAAAAAATAAATGTGCTTGAAGCAAAAAATACTGTGTGATCCCTTGTCTCTGCACACACAGGGACACCTTGGCCCGCTAAAATTGTTAAACACAACACATGGCTAATGACTTGGCGTAGGTGTGCAGTGTGACATGATAAAGACCTGACAATACTTTACCATTGGACCACGGATGAAGCCCTATTTTACATCACTGTCTCCAATATCACACCCACATTAACAAGCACAACGCCACAAACAGACTCGCCTATGTCGGCCAGAGAAGACTCCTAATATCTCCATACTCACACATGTCACCTAGGGATAGGCTCCTGTCTGATGCAATGACCAAACTATGTTATTCTGGACATGAGGGCTCTCCATCTGCCACACAAACATCACCATTACACCCACAACACACTACACATGCAACCATACTGCTGAACCAGACACATATGTGGATGTAGGTATGGGAAATCAAAGTCTTATTTATTACCACAAAAAAAAGATAACAACACACTTGTTTTTTCCAAACAAAGCACAAAAACAGTCCAGGACGCAGTGTACTGCATTGCCTAGTAGCGTCTTGCATCTTCGTCCTCTGCTGGATCAGACAATGGCTCCTCCCCCTCATCCCCGTACTCCCACACAATGGGGGGCCTTCTGTGGGTTGTTGGGGGCGCAGGGGGCACTTGGGGTGTATTCTTGGGGATGGCAATATACCCACCCCATCTCAGTGCCCCATCAACACCCAGGACCTAATGATGGCCCTATCGGCGATGGCACGTTGTTCCGGCTCCATGCGACACACCCACTCGCTGGCCATGTGCCCGATTGAAGTGGCGGGGGTCTTCTCTCGGTCCAATAGGACGTGTTTTGCCCAGGTACCCAGCTCAGTGTTGGGTGGGGCAGGCGTATGTAGTCTTTGTATTGCTGATCTGGGCCCTGGGGATGGCCCCCACCACTGCGATCAGGCACCACCAAAGATGTTGATGGCATAGCCTGGCCAGTGGGTGGGTCCTCTGCAATGGAGCCAGACTCCCAAGGGCCTGTAAATAAAACATAGAAAAAAACCAAATAAACAAGAGTAGCAATGTACTGACATCAATTACCACAACCAACCACCCAACACCAGATCGCGCATATCTGACCATGCCAAACATCAAAATCAACAGTAGCAGGGTTGGAAACAGAGATGAAGAAAGAAGTAGACCAGTGCTCTGTACTCACCTGAGGCTCCAAATTGATATGCCAAGTGACTCAACATAAGACAACACAATCTGTGCCAACAGCCATCAGCCAACACACAGCAGAACACGCAGAAGAAGAAGAATGGTGAAAGAACAACACGATTGTGCCTTCGACATGTGCACGAACCCACACATCAGTGCAAACAGCTAGGTATGGACATAGGTAGCAAAACAACAATTATGCACCTCCTGTGACAGGGCAGGCTCTTGGCTTGTGGCTAAAGATGGTTGGGCAAGGCCCTGATGCATCATGTTGGCCGAGGAGCCTCCTGGCCCAGGGTGAAGGTGAGGATGTCATAATACCCCAGACGTGGCTTAGGGAACTCCTCAGCTCCAGCCCCGGACCGAGCGTCCATCCACTTTTTATGTTCCTTCGTGAACACGGTACACAGGCACTTGATTTTCTCCACAACCATCAGCACCTTCCAGGTCTTACTTTGGTTGAGCCGGTTGGCCAGCTCAATAAGGTGCCCATAGGCCACAGCCCGCGCTACCTTGCTCTTGTACTCAGGCAATGCCATCCGCCACAGGCATTCATGGTCCTGGTACATGGCTAGGAGGTCACACACAAATTCAGGACCCTCAGCCATCTGCCAAAAAAAAAACATCCTGTATTACCCAAACACATACATGTACATATCAGGTCACACCCTACTCTGTGTGTGGCCAATCCATGTCCAGCACTAGCAATGACAGGTGGTCTGGTAGTAAGCTTGTGTATGCAGAAGCATTAATGGGCTTTATATGTGTACACAGATATGACATGCTGCACATGATGCGGGGCATATGTGGTTTGGCCCTGGCCAAGCAAAGTTACGAAGTTGTATCATGTTGAAATGGCACACATGGCGTACCACATAAAATGTACACACGGGATGGACCTCAACACATATTTATGTAATAATGTAGTGCTGTAGGACACATTGTCATGTCATTGGTGTGAATCATTATGGATCATTATGTGTGAAACAGGACACGGAGGGGCTTTCCGATGCGTAGCCGTCACTAACCACACATCTACATGACGCTACATGAAGCTCCACCGAACCCGCCCATACATGTCGCAAAATATGGCTCAGAAGCCGACAATAATAGACCATACATGAGAAGCACAATAGCATATCCAGCGGCTTACCGTCTGTCCAACAGAGTTCTGGTGATGAGTTGCTACTAGAACAATGCACATTGAAGTAGGAGCATGGGTGGCGGACCAGCTGGCCACAATTTTATACTCAACATGACCAATCACAAAGCTACCCAGGCACCTAATCATTAGTCGCAGATGGCAACGCCCAGGCGGCTACATCAATTAGATGACGCAGATGCTGTGTGATTGGATGGCTACCATATAAAAAACACTAACTACAGAGTTACGGTACGCTTGCTGCCCATAGTCATTAAGTAAGTACTGATGTTCAGACATGATTTGTGATATGGCTGTGTCTAGCGTTTGATACATCTTTGCATTACGGATCATTCTTGTGTACTGTAGCAGATGCCCAAGTCCTGATGTATGTAGTTTGTAATGATGTGTTTGATGGAGCTATTGTGTGCCGCTAAATAGATGGATGGCTTTTCTTGTGACAAAACACCCTTCTCATTGACAATCCATTTTGCCTTCGCCATGCAGGATCATGTACCAAGGAGGCCTCTGAGGTTAGTTTAGTGGAACATATGAAATGTGGCCACATAGTATTGTCCTTTACCAGACAGAATGGAATTATTCTGGCGATACTGAGATATGGAGTGGGCCATGAGGCTTGGGAATGTCTGCCTGTAAAGATCCGGCCTTATCAACACCACAGGCATGTATGTTGGACATGATGACCATGCGAATGTCAGCTGCGTGGGATGATAAATTATCATTAGCACATGGCTCTGGTACGTTTAGCATGTTCTTTAATTTATTTGTTAATAAGCATATGTCTGTGTGTTTGAGCTTTTGTGGTAGTTCATATACATTATGGGCAGCTATATGGGGGTATGGTAATGATGTCACAATTTGGACGATGGAGATATAGTTGTGGAGGAGGCCCATGGGTGTAGTGATAACAGGTGTTGTTTTGAGGCAGTGTAATGTGGTTTGTGACCTTTCAATGGTGCAATATATCTATGTGGGTGGCCATATGAGCAGAGTATGCAAGTATGTGGGTAACTGGCTAGGAGATGTGTAGGGAAGGAGGTAGTGGTGACATTTGATGCCTGATAACATGTTCATTTGATGCTAGTCTTTTTTTGTTCTTTTTGCAGGGGTTTGTAGGTGAGATCATCATGGACCCTGATGGAGATGGTATCGTGGATCTTGGCTTGGTGGATGAGGACATGTGGCTGAAGGAGAGAGTTGAGAGGTTGCGGGTTCACAGACCACAGCGTGTGTAGGTTTGGGATTGGCTTCGGCAACGGGACGACCTGAGTCACATGCGCCTGCTGCATCAGCTGGAGGATAGTAGTCCACATGATTTCAGGAACTATCTCCGTATGTCCGAGGACTCTTTCACATTCCACTTGGAACGCATAAAGTCATTGATAGCCCGACAGGACACTTTGATGCGTCAAGCTGTGCCACCTGAGGATCGTTTGGCTGTAACTTTGAGGTTCCTGGCAAGAGGTCGTTCGAGGACAGACCTGCAATACTCTGCAGCAGTCTCACGGCCACTGCTGAGCCGCCTGATCCCTGAGACGTGTGAGTTGTCTGCTGCTATCCTACATGCAGTGCCCAACAACCCCCGCTGGATGAATGGATGTTGCCAGAGGTTTTGTCGATCGATGGCAATTTCCAAACTGCGTGGGTGCATTGGATGGTAAGCACATGAGGATCAAGCAACCCCCCAACACGGGGTCCTTGTATTTTAATTACAAAGGATATTTTAGTGTGGTCCTCGTGGCCCTGGTGGATGCTCACTATGAGTTCCTGTACATGGACGTTAGCATGAACGGCCATGTCTCAGATGGGGGTGTGTTTCCACACTGCTCCTCGGCCCAAGACCTAAGGAGAGGTGCTCTGAACTTGCCCTCAAATAATGAGACAACCGGTCATCTGAACTCTGCATTTGTGGGGGATAAAGCCTTCCCACTTCAAGCTCACCTACTACGGCCATATCCCCATAGGACGATTACTTCTGAGCAGCACATTTTCAATTACTGGCTATCCCGGGCTTGCCATGTGGTTGAAAATGCGTTCGGGATCATGGCCAATAGATTCCACGTGTTTCGTACGCCTTTGCATATGAAACTGGAATCTGTCGATGTGGTAGTGCTGGCCTGCTATGTGCTGCATAGCTTCCTGCGTCGTAGGGATCGGTCATCATGCACGCCAGCAAGTTATCTGAATTGTGTGGACCCCACAACAAGGGAGCTCCGTCCCGGGGATTGGCGTGCTGCCAACCATGGTGTGGCGCCACTCCAGCCGCTGAGCCACGGGCTGAGTCAGCAGGATGCCAGGAGCAGCAGAGATGCATACTGCTCCTACATTAATGGCCCTGGGGCAGTGGCCTGGCAGCACCAGCAGGTGTAGGCCGAAACATGAGGAGGATGGTGTAGTCACCAGGGTGGCTGCACCAGGAGGCTTTGTTTTTTTTTTGTTTTTTTAATTTTGGGTTTTGACACATTAGTTAGTTAGTTTATTATTTTTTTGGGTTCTGTACTGTCACATGTTTGTGTATGGCCATTATTTATCATAATTTTGTCTTTATTTGTATGATGTTGACACTTGTGTTTTTTATGTTTTGTGTGTGTTTTTGAAATACCTTTTTTTGTGCACAAAAGTCCAACTAAAAAAAAGCAAAAACAAATACCTGTGTCTGTCGTTATTTTTGAATACAGGGCAGTTGCACATAGCTTTATGCTGTGCACAGAGGTATGTGATCCGTAAAATGGTATAGATGGGTCCGTACAGCATTGTCTGCTAATGTCCAGTACACAGGTCCAGCCCTTTGGCCCACACTGTATGCCATGACTGTCTGTACATGTCCTTGATGTGTTTGGCCACATGGGAATGTGTACACACATGGAGGATGCAATGGTGTTTGTGCGGGTGTAGGTACACTTCAGTACGCACACATGTATGCACACAAATACTTTAGTTCAGCCATGGCAACTCTGCCATGGCGTGGACCATTGCAGGCACATATGTGCATAGTGTGGTTTGTATCTTACTGCCATCACCTACAGATGCACACATAGCTAAACTTTAGTGTAATCCACTGTACTGCACAAGACCGCTCCTGTGTAATGCTTTGGCGCCTCGAAAGTGTGTTGCAGGAGCCACAATTGACGACATGAGTGTATACTTGGTAGAAACTCCAACAGACAATGGCATTATGTATTAGGCAGCCTTCCAGAGTAGGCTGACCAATCGTAACGCTGTTGCATTGTCCAATGAGCGTGTATGGGGCACGGTGTAAACCACCATGGCACACCTATCTCCTCGCAGCGCTGCACATGTATGCCCACATTGCCTTTGAGATTGCGGTTTTGAAGCAGCGATGGAATTAGGCAAGATTGTTTCCGCTATAGGGGAGGCGATTTCCGGAGCGACACATCGCCTTAGCTTCAGGGCAACATTGCGGCGTGTAATGCCGCCATCGGCGATCTGAGGCAACCACAAAAATCGTGAGAGCGAACGTTAGATCGCCGCATATCACCAGGCGATATTGTGGCGTGTGACGGTACCTTTAGAAACCGTGCTCAGAGAAAACATCTTTCTTTTCCGCAATGGGGTCAAACATGGCCCCTGCGTACGCAAATCTCTATATGGATCAATTTGAGAGTGCTTATGTTTATACCAACCAACTATTTAAGGAACACGCCGTACTGTGGCTTCGTTACATAGGTGACGCGTTCTGCTTATGAAAAGGTGACAAAAACAGCCTAGAAATGTTCTTTATGGAAATCAATACGATCAGATCAGATCTGAAATTCATGATAAACCCCAGTGAAACTGAAAGCAATTTGCTAGACACCAGGATTTAAAAAAAAAAAACGGATGGGAAGATGGGTTCTGACATTTACAAGAAACCTACTGACAGAAACGGGCTACTCCCATTCAATAGTTGCCATCTCTGCTTTACTAAATACAGCCTACCTAGATCACAACTTAAAAGGGTAGAGAGACTAATTTCTGAGAGGGACTCCCTCCCATTGCAACTACAGGCGATGAGGGACAAATTTCGTGAAAGAAACTATCCCGAAAAACTCATTCTAGAGGAAACAAACCGAATTTTAAACCAAACAGAACCGCCATCCCCTGTGGTCATATCTGAGAGAGTTCCTTTCGTTCATGGTCATCACCCAACAATGCAAAGATCTATAATATAATCAAGAAGCATTGGTCAGTCATGAAAAAAGCTTACCCAAAAATTGATGCATTCCAGAATCCACCTCTAATGCGCAAACGTAGACCCCCCAACATAAAGGACTCTGTGATCAAAGCAGACATAGGAAGCAGAAATATAAAACCTAAACAGACATTTTTAGATACACAAAGAAAGGGTACCTTTCCCTGCTTAAATTGTCCATTCTGCTCAAATATCTTTAAGGGGGAACTTTTCACACACACACGTACGGGTAAATCTTACCCAATCAAGGGGTACTATACATGCAACACGAACTACGTAGTGTATCTGATCAAATTCCCATGTTGCCTGATGTATGTGGGGAAAACAACCCAACACTAAGATAGAATTGCCAGCCACAAATCTACAATTAGGTGCGGCAAGAACTGGCTACCTATTCCACATCACTTTAATACAGCCAATCACTCAGTCTCACAACTCAGATATCAGGTGATCGAGCAGGTTGAAAGACCACGGAGGGGTGGCAACCACATTCAAGTATTGGAAAACAGGGAGAGCTTATGGATATACATTCTACAGATCCTGAGCCCTAAGGGACTGAATAGGGTGATAGACTGGCCTTCTTGTACCTTAAACTAATGTGTCTTTTTCATAAACTCCCTTCTAGATGTACTAAGGAAATCAAAATGTCATATCACCTATATCTGCTGTAGTCGTGCACCTTTGGAGGGTAAGATATCCACTTGAGAAAGACGGCACTATACCGTCGAAACATGTCGTGGCGGATGGAGGATTTCTAATAAAAGGACTTTCTACTAAGCAGAGTCCCTGGCTTTAATCAGAGCGCCCAGCATGAGACCGTGCAATTGAATCTACAAGGAAATCAAAATGTCATATCACCTATATCTGCTATAGTCATGCACCTTTGGAGGGTAAGATATTGCATAGTATGGTAAAAGTCTAGATATATAGTCACAAAGTTGCATTTTGTATATCTTTGGGGTTGGGACCCCCTGTGCCTGTTTACCACTTTTTTCCTAACAGATGCGGGGGACTCGACCAAGAACAACAGAGAGTTTTCCTACTATATGTTGGAATGTAATGTAATTTTGAAAATGTGACTTGTTTATAGTCTCCAAGTTTTTATTTAAAATATGGGGAATACACCTATACCATTGTTGCTGACATGTGAGAAAGCTTGACATGTAATTCAAATATATACCAACACTGTGTACCCCACAGTCTGACATACAACATTCCTGAGTTTATGTAAACTAACATCTACTATCACAAAACCAGTCTGATTACCCATAACTATAACTAACAGATAAACTACAGGCCACCTAAGCATAAAGATAACTATTTTGGATTATCCTCACTATGCAGCGGTCACATGGTATGCTGCTATAACAACAGCAGAAACAATCATCAACTGAGAGTATCCTTCCCACTACGCAGCGATCACGTGATACGCTGCCATAATAACAACACAAACATCCCCTAACTGAGCATCACCGATTGGTGACATGCAACCGGCGCTACTGCGCATGCGCCGGCGTCCCCATTCACTTCCGGTCCGCGATTACAAGAAGCGGCCGGCTGCAGCCGCAACAGACACACTGCAGCAGCTCCCAGACCCGGGAAGACGTGAAAGAGATTAAAATAAGGTATGAATCTAAACTATAAACAGCTGGGGACCCACTTGCAATATAGGGGCATTTAAGCTAAAAACAGCAGGGGACTTAGTTGGAATGGAGGGAACATCTTGGAGAAAAAGTAAATTCAATTGATTCCAGTAAGCTAATCAACGATAGCATATTTAATAACTACTACTTAATCTGCTACAGCATTTAACCTACTTTACTAGATATAACAGCTACTACTTAATTTACTGTATATTACAGCTTATATCTACTATACTATACATATTGCAGTCTCATTACTCCTCCTAACTGCACTGCCCCTATCCCTTTCTAATAACAGGCATCCCATAAACATCTAAGGATCCAAGGATCCCCCACTTTACCTCTACCATAAGGTAAATCTATAACTGAGAGGAGAGCTCTATAAACTAACCACAATACAAGATTGACACTGTAACTTTACAATTTTTAAATACAGAGCTGGAAAAAAGCTATTACATAAGTGAAGCAAGTCAGCGTCCTTGAAGAGATATCACGACAAAGGGTAAATGATGTCTAGATCCGTCTTTTTATTCATGTTTGAAAGGTGTCTTTTGTACGTAAATCCCCTCGTTCCTCTGGATACCCTCCCTCTTGCTATTGACCTAACGTATAATGTAAGATTCAAGAAACTGTCTGATTGAAATAGATGACAGGTGTACTCTAGACACCTGTCAGGGTGGTATCCTAGAAAATGTGTAAATATGTATATAATTACTATGTTCTTTGTACATTTTATTCATTGTATGTATTTTTAAATTTTTCAGCAACTGGCGTGATCAAGGTCCAGGTTGGACTGAAACGCGTTGCTTCTGTTGCTCTTGAAATAAAATTACCTTGCATCAAAAAAACAAGGAGTGTGCGATTGTCAATTCTCTTAAGCATCAGGCTGGATGAACCACGGCCTCCCGATGGGTTGCCAGAAGCCATGAGCTGTGGTTGAAGGCTGACTTGCATATTGCCTCGTGTCTACGCCAACCCGTGCTGGTGGTTGTTCTGGACGACCGGCCCTCCATAGCTCACAGGGCCCGGACAGCTCTGCGCCGTCATCAGACTCCACCTGTTCCAGGCGATCAGCCCACCATATCTCGCGGGGCCCGAACCCTCTGCGCTGCCGACTGGTTGTTCTTCTTGGTGATCAGCCCACCATTGCTCGTGGGACCCGGACGCCTTGGCGCCGCCTCCTCCTTCCTCCCAGTCCTCCTCCCCAGAACCCACCTGGCTGGTAGATCCTCCTTCAATAAACTCCTCCACAATTAGATCGGGCTCCTCAAATAAATGGATCAGATCCTCCGGTTCAGAGGCCTCTTCCTCTCCAGGCTCCACAGCTGCTGGTATTGCTGTTGCTGAATTCTCTTGAACCGATGGTATATTCTTCGTCAGTCTCGGTGATGGTAATGGAGTCGGGTTCTGTGGGGGTGGAATAATCACCGGCTACCGGGTGTTCTGTCTCTGGTTCCACTGACACTCCTGGATCTGGGTCTAGCCTGGGCCCCTGCTGCTGTCTCGCACGTCAGCCCAACTCTAGCTGCCTGTTGGCGCTCCACCTCCGGATTGTCCACTCCACAACCTCCATAATCTGGGTCCGCAAGTCTTCAAGAGCCGCATGCCAGAGGGCCGCATCGTCACCCTCACTCTCCAGCATCAGCATACCGGGGGCTCCAGTGTCTGCCCTCAGGTCCTCCTCAACTTCGCGGACCAGGTCTCTCAATCTTGGAGTTGCCATTATCACCAGTCCGAACCCGGGTAACAATTCTGGCACTAGCCAATGTCTCTCGGTCTGGCTTCGGCCACACCCTGTTTCCTTTTTATAGTCCTGAGCTGGTGCGGTCCAGATTTTGACCCGCCCCCTTGGTTGTTTGATGGCAAGGGGAGACATTTTGGCGCCTCTTGCATGGCTTTCCTTCACTGATAGGCCAAGGCACGCCCCCAAGCCAGCACATAGTCTTTTACATTTTTAGACCCGCTTATTCTGAAAAGTTCAGTCAATCAGTCCACGGGTCTTTCCAGAATCAGCCAATGCACTTCGTCAATTCTCGGCAGAGCAAAGGGACGGTGCTTATTTTCACGCTCGTTTTCAACTGCTCTGTGACACAGCTTTAATTTCTGTGGAAATGGCTGTTCAGTTCACAGTTTGACAATCAATAAAGTCAATAGGCACACTATACCTGGTGTTACCAGGCTGGTTCAATCCTGTTCGTTGACGCCAGAATTGAGTCGGTTCACATGGTAGGGGGTACTCGGATACCAGGACAGGTTGCTACTTCAGTGGGGATCCCTGCTGGTCGATTCCCGGTCCCGTGCCCTGGACACTCAATTGGTGAGGGGAAAACTATTTGGGATGAGGGATTATTATACATGACGCCACCTGTGGTACCTGGTAATGTAGTTACCAGCGCTGCAGCCGGCCACTGAGGTGATGGTGAAGCAGCTTTGGGTAGTACAGACGGAGCTTTACCTCAGAGCAGCGGGGTGGATGAGGGGAGTAGTAGTCCTTGGCTCTTTGGTGCTGTAGGAGCCTTCCAGGCAACGAATAATTGATGCAGAGACACCAAGTTAGTCCAAACAGTTCTTTACTGGTACGAGATGAATCAATAGGTACACAATACAGTCTAGTTTGCCAGGGAACTTTATGGGCTCTTTTGGCTTTACACTCCCACTCTTGAGTCTGCTTTCTGGTCCCCGGGTCTGTTACTTAAAGTCTCTCTTACTTGTCAGCGTCTTGAACCCAGCTATGGGACAGAGGTTGGACTACTTTGATGGGTGCTGTGGCACCTTCTGGGGAAGGCCCTAAGCCTGCCGGTCAGCAGTTTGGGATGAACCTTAATAAACTGCCTCGGTTCCCATTTTCCGGTGTTGACCTGGACTGTCCAGCCGGCTCCAACCAGTCCTGGAGTGTCCCCTTCATTGTCTGGGTCACCTCTCAGTTTAAAGCTGCCCTCCTGTCATGACTGTAGGGTCCCATGCGTCCGTCTCTGCTACTCTCCTCACACCGTCTGACTGATTACTGTCTACTGTCACCTACATCACGTCTCCCACTCTACTAAGCTCCACCCCCTTGGGACCTACTGAATATACAATCCCTTGTGCTAGGGTGGCTGTGATTGGGATCTTGTGACTTTGTATACAGACTCTGTAGCTCCCCCTCTACCTGTGACTGTGGAGGCACTACACCTTCTGTTTAGGATGCAATACCTCCCTGTGTCATTCCGCCAGAGGGGTGCCACATTTCTCTTTTCACTTTTCTTTCTTTATACCTAATAGGACTTATTAATACAAATGTGTGGCCACCACAGACTGAAGTGGGTTCAGAGCTTCCCAGCATCATAGGTATATTTTATCTTTTACATGCCTTGATATTCATGTCTTCTCCCTTACACTTCAGGGTAACCACACTTTGTACCCTTGTGTTCCTCTAGGTGATAGTGTCTCTTTTAAAGGGATCCTGTCACCTCCAAAACGCCTCCTAAGCTATCAAAACATGTCCCTGCAGCATCCTATCACTAATCTCACACTCCATTTGTCTCCTAAAAGCATCCTATGAAAGTGCATAAAAACATTTTAATACTCACTCATTAGTGATTATAATTAGCAGGGGCTATATTCTTTAGCCCTTAGGGCGTGTTGTTTTGCAGCCTGAATAATCCACCCTCTCTCTGTCTGTGCTGCAGTGATGTGGAGCTGAAGGCAGGACTAATGATTTGCATTCTGTGAGTGAGAGAGAGGGGGGAGGGCAATGCCTGCACAAGGTAAAACTGCGATGTTCACTATTTGCACCACTGGTGTTTTGGGGAAAAGCAGTACTAAGATTGCCTAAAAGCTTTTGTTGACACTCCTGCAAGCGTGTGTCCCTTTCCAGGACAGGAAGCATTTGGCCAAATTCACTCTTGCACTGGGTGGCATCCCAATAGTCGCATTACTTTGAAATCTAACAATCTGAGGATCATAATGAAAGTAAGGCAACAAGAAGGTACTCCTGTGTCTTGCGCATCCAGGAGGCCAAAGTCTTTGTTGTGTTGGTGGTGGTGGGGTAACATTCAAAAGTGCTTTCTCTGCCCTCTCCCCTCAACCTGGCACAATAGGAATATGATCAAGATCTCCCTCATCTGCTGAGTCTTCCATGCCATCGCCTCTTCGTCCTCCATTTCGTCCATGGCTCCTGCACCTTCATCAATAGTTTGGCTGCTACCATGTACCTTCATTGTTCAATCTCCCCCACCCTCCCATGCCAGCCGCCTTGGTGCTGCCGACTGTCTGGACGTTTCATATATTGTTATCCCTTCCACATATGCCTCCTCCTCTAGTTCCTCCCCTTCCCCTTTGACCTCCACCTGACTCCGAAATACTGGTTAAAGTGTGCTCTAGCATGTAGATGATCATGCTGATAATGGCATCTTCAGCGCTAAGCATCTTAGTAACCATTTGAAAACTCTGCAGAAGGGTGCAGAGGTTCTTGATCTGAGACGACTCCAGCAGGGTGATTTGCCCCACCTCGGGATCATGTTGGCACAGGCTACACGTCAACATGCTGCACCAGGGCTTGTCGCTGCTGCCACAGTTACTGCAACATGTGCAGAGTGGAATTCCATTGTGTCTAAACATCGCATTTAAGGCGGTGAACCAGCAGGTCAAACTACGTCTGCAGAGATGCAAGTCATTGAGCTGCGGGATGCGAACAGCAGAAGTGAGCACACAGCGACCGTGCCCTCTGCAGAAGTGAAGATAGGCCGGTATAGTTGGCTGGAAATTGCTGGATGGCAAGGTTCAACACGTGAGCCATGCAAGACACGTGTGTCACATTGCCCCGGCGAAGTGCCGCACCCAAGTTTGCAGTATTGCTGCACACAGCCTTCCTTGGTTACAGGTTCAGTGGAAACAACCATTGATTAAACTTGATCTCCAGAGCTGACCACAACTTCTCAGCTGTGTGACTCACATTTCCCAGACATTTTAACGTAAACACCGCCTGACAGCATTGAGCCCAGCTGCCAGCATGGTAAGGAGGTGCTCTGTATTAATTTTGCACAGTTTAAACACGTGTCACATTACAATACAGGTTTTGAGCGCAGGTGGAGGATGTAGAGGAGGTGGAGGAGGCAGAAATAGTGGAGGAACTTCTACATACAGAGGTTTGACGCACAAGCCATGGGGATGGCAACACTTGTACAACAGGCCCTTCTCCAGCTTCCACCATAGTCACCCAGTGCCCATTCATTGACAGGTAATGCCCTTGTCCATGCTTACTCGTACAGGTGTCAGTGATGAAATGCACCCTGTCACACACAGAATTTCTTAAGGAAGCTGTGATGTTGTGTGCGACATGCTTTCTTCGAGAAGTATTGGTGGCTGGGAATCTGGTACTGGGGGACTGCGACGGCCATAAGGTCTCAAAAATCTTTATCCACCAGCTGGAAAGGCACCATTTTAATAGCCAACAGCTTGCAGATGGCGAAATTCAACCTCTTAGATTTGGTATGGGTAGGAGGAAATTGTCTTTTATTTGTCCACATCTGCGGGACCAAGAGCTGGCTGCTGTGCTGAAACAGGGTGTAGTACGGAGTCCCAGACAAACTGCTGGACTGTGAGGGAGGTACAGGCGGACATATTATGTCGCCTTCATAAAAAGGTGGTGCTCTCAACGTTTGACAGTGCTCAATACCAGCAGGCGTTTCCACTTCCAAAACAGCTGATGACCAGTCAATCACACTGGCTAGTATGGGTAAAGAGGTGGTAGTTCTGTGGCCGAAAGCCTGTGTGACAGCTGTCGCCACAGTCACAGAGGATGAAGGAGACACTGATGCACTTGATAGGGCAGACGGTGGTTGGCCAGGCCAGTTAGGCTGCATTGTAGCACAGTGTGCTTCCCACTGCAATTTATGCTTCATGTCCATGTGGCAGTTCATGCATGAAGTACTCAAACTATTTATGGCCTATACTCATAATTTGTTCACAAATTTGCAGATAACATGAATTGGGTCAGCCTTTGCGATTTGAAAAAAGGCCCAGGCTAGGCAAGGCTTAGCACCTATGCGATCTGCACAGAGGCAGAGTTTTGGCTGAGGTCGCAGTTGTTGTGTTTACAGGACTCTGTCTCTGTCCAGGAAGCCCCAACCTAACCTCGTAATGTTCATCTTCCTCCACCTGCTCTGTGAAGCTAATTAACCTGCCTGCCTGAGGGTTGACAGTAAAGGCCCAGTTAGACACAGATAATTGTGCAGAGATTGTTCGCAGATCTCTGGTTGCAGTGAAATCATGGACACATTGTTCCATTTTGTGACTGTTGTGATGCAGCGATCACACAGCGGGTCGGGGTACATTCACTTAGCAGCACAAAACCATAAACACTGCAACAGTCTCTTTCGTGAACTAAGTCCAGCGGGTTTATTTAAGACAGCATAAACTGCATAGTACAAAGTAAAACATTTGCCTTCCTTTGGCTTTACAAAAACTCAGTCCGGTTACCTCACACACGGCCTGTAATCAGTCCACACAGGGCCTCTGAGGGACTGCTCCTTCAGATTATGGATGTCTGCCTTTTCCTCACAGCTCAGCAAGCTGTAGGCTTTCCATGTCTCAGTCTCTCTCAGTATCCTCACAGAGGCCAAATCTCCAGTCCAGCCTAGTATATCTGCTCCCTTTGCAGGTTTCTGGAAGACTGCCTCACACAGCACTGGGCAGGCTTATCTCCTGCCTGACAAACCCACAGCTGCAACACAGTGGTAATCAGCACCTCTCACTCATGCACACTTAGCTGCCATTAACCCTGTGTGTACCACAAGCTCCAGCAATCACCCAGATTGCTGCAGACCATGTGAGTCATACCAGCCACGTGCTATAGCTCTGGCATGCCTCACACCGTGTACAAATGGAACAATGTGTCCAAGATTTCACTGCAACCAGAGATCTGCGAACAATCTCTGCACAATTATCTGTATGTATAACTGGGCCTTAAGTGGGATCTCAAACCTCATCTTCACACTGTGTGTCCTCACACTCCTCATACTCACAGCCAACCTCTTTCTGCCTCGAGCGCAAAGTCAAGTTGTCATTCCAATCAGGTATCTGAGTCTCATCATCATCTGCCTCGTTATCTCCACCAACTGGGGTTACTGTTTTGGAATGAGGGTCTACATTATGCTTGAACCCTTCTTCACCTGGACCTGGATCTGACTCACAAAGATTTTTGGCATCGGTGCAGATCATTTCCTCGTCTTGACTCAATGAAGCTTTGGAACAGACCTCTTATTCTCAGGCTATGGTATGAGTGAACAGCTTTGCAAACACACCCATCTGTGTCAACCGATAGTCAGTAGGGTAGCTGGAGACTTGTGAGCTGTGAGGAAGCAAGTGTGATTGGGGGGACACCTCTAAGGACTGAAGTGTTTGTGATGTTGCATTGAAGTTGAGGTGGAGGAAAGGCCACTTAATGGAGCGCATGATATCTATTCCAGCACCTGCTCTTTTTGGCTCTCATCTACAAGTTGTAGCGATGTTCTACTGCGTAACAAAGGAATGATAGCAGATAATCCATGAAAGGAAGTAGACATGTTTCTTTGGCTTGAACGCGGCATTTGTTCAGCAGATCTTTCTGTTACTTTAGCATCTATCCCATGGACACAAAGATGTTTACCATTTTCAACATGCCTATTTCCTTTTCCACTATCAGCAGACATTTTACCACTCATATTTGAGGATAACTGATTGGCAACTCAGTTGTTGTAGGCACAAAAAACTGTGGATGTAAAACCAGCAGAGCTAAGTGGGCAAACACTGGTACTACCCTAAATAGATTTTAGTAACTAGGTTTCAGCAGATGGAATACAAAAGGTTTTTTTGCACTGTATGGCGGTAGATTTCAACAGACCGCTGGACCACAGCTACCAAGGAAACACTAATACTACCCTAAATAGATTTTGGTAACTAGGTTTGGGCAGATGCAATGCAAAAGGATTTTCTGAACTGTATGGCAGTAGATTTCAACAGACCGCTGGACCACAGCTACCTAGCCAAACACTGGTACTACCCTAAATAGATTTTGGTAACTAAGTTCAGGCAAATGCAATACAAAAGGGTTTTAAGGACTGTATGGCAATACATTTCAACAGAACACTGGACTACAGTTGCTTATCCAAACAGTGCTACTAGCCAAAAAGGATTTACTTCGCTAGATTTGGCCCGATGCAGCAAAAAAAGGCTTGCAAACACAGGAGGTGTAGCTTTCTACACAGCAGTGCTACACACCTGCCTGGCAAACAGAACTACTAGCCAAAAAGGATTTGCTTGTGTAGATTTGGCCAGATGTAATAAAATGCTTGAAAAGCACAGGATCTATGTAGATTTCAACACAGCACTGGAACACACCATCCTGGCAAACAGTGCTTTTAAGCCCTATAAAGGGCTGTTTTTGAACGGAGTCCCTAAGCCTACTATCTATCTCTCTATGTAACTTGGAATGGAATCGCTATCTAACTATCTTTCTCTGTAGTGCACACAGCAGCAGCGGTGTCTGACACTGAGCTCCAACACTGAGAAAATGGCGAGGAGAGAAAATGGCCGGTTCTTACATGGCAAGGACATGTGACATACCCAGTCAATGACACAAGTCCTTGTGTGCAAAAAGTGCACTTTGCTCTATGCATGCTAATAGGCTGACAGATCAGACCACCCACACTAAGTGCGGGAAGGAAAAAAAAATGGAGATCTGCACTATTTAACCACAGACCTCTCCCCAGCCCCCCCCTTCTGCCCGCTATTCCTAGACACTGAGACTCATAATAACGTTGAACAAAAGCATTACTGTGAAAAGTCTGTAATGCTTTTGGTCAAAGAACAGTTATCAAACATAACCTTGAATTATCACATTTTTAGCAAATCGTTTGCATTCGTTGAACTTGGTGAACATGTTCAATCGAACATCACTCATCTCTAATGAGGTTGTATAAAAAAGTATTTGATGACTTTGAAAATTAAATGGTTTGTCAACTACTGTTGCATTGATGACCACTGTTTACCATTGGTCATTAGTATATGACTGATAGGCATCCAAAATTTATTTAAAAAAAAGGATATATGTCACCTTTTTCTAATACCCAAAATGTTCTTATTTTTCGCGATGTGGAGCTTATCCTTTGCACCTTAAGCTGACATCCGGCATTCTGAATTTTATTTCCGTTATGCAGTTTACCTATCAAATTAATTTATTTTATATTTTGATCAGGCATTTCTGAATGTGGCAATACCAATGATATATTTATTTATTTTTATTTTCAATGGGCCGATATGTGGTGATTTTACTTTATTAAAAACAATACGAAGTAAAAAATAGTCTCCTTAGGGGATTTGAAGCTCCCACTATCTGATCGCTTGTACAGTACAAAGCAGGCCACCAGTACAGCATCTGTACAGCATCTCCTGTGAACGATGATGCTCAGCCAGCATTCATTGGAAGTTTGTAATGACAGTGAAGGGGGTCATCAATGGACCAATGGCTATCAAGATAGCTCATTGGTGCAATCACTTCACAGGGTCACCAATGGGAACCAAGAATGGTGCGATCCTTTTTGGTGCATGCTAGATAGTGCTGTCAGAATTTGACAGCGAGATTTAACTAGTCAAAGAGGACCAACCAGCAGGTGTTTAGTTCAATAAAGTGAAGCCATTGCTTTAAACGCTCTGGGATACTGAATGCAATCATACCTTTACTTCAATGATTCCATGTATGATTGCTGAGATAATTGTTATAGAAGTCCTTTGAAAGTGTGTAGCAGGGGAGGGAATGTGCAGCAGAACATCACTATAATGGTTTGGAATTCTCTGTATTATTCCCCAGTTTGCTCTGAGCCAAACCCTTCCTCTCCCTCCCTGTCACTAATAGGATAGCAGGCACATTAGCTCAGACATTGTGCATGCAGATCACACAGTGTCAGTATCCTATGTGAGCCAGAACATCCCTCCTGCCTGTGTCTTCGGCTTCTAATTCTCAGCTGTCTCCTGTGAGAATAGAGAGATTAAGAGTTTCAGAGACTGGAGGGGGCAGGGCCTTCACACACAGCGAGAGAAGAAGTGTGAGAAGCCGAAGACACATGCATGAGGGAGTGATGAGCACATAGGACACCTAACACTGTACGATATGCACGCACATTGTCAGACCTAATAGGCCTGGTATATACCAACAGAGAGGGAGTGAGAAGAGAGGGGGAGGGAGGGAAAGAGGTAGGGAGGGGGAGGCTTTTGCTTAGGGCAAACTGTGGAGTAATAAAGAAAATCCCAGCCCCTCTTATGCTAATGTGCTGCACAGTTTCTATGGAATTCTAGAACATTTATCTCAGCAATCATACATGTAATCACTGAAGTAAAGGTATGATTGCACTCAGTATCCCTGTACCTGTAAGGAACAGGCTTCACCTTATAGACCTAAATCCTGATGGCAAGTCCTCTTTAACTATCATAGGCAGAATTTTGCTTGACCCATTGCTGTTAGAGTCACATGTTGGTTGATCAGATCAGCTAACATGTGTAGGGAAAGATATGGGCTCAGTGTATGAGTCTGCATCAAAGGCAGGGTGGCAACCAATGTGTTGGCACTAGGGATGAGCGAGTATACTCGTAACTATTCGGTATTCACCGAACAGTACAGAATTTGGGCTACTCGCTACTCCGCAAGTTTACTTGTGATTACTCATTAGAAGTAGTGAGTAGTACATACACTTTCACAGTGTATTTATATGCACTGCAAAAGTGAAATAAAAGTTAATAAAAGATGTTGACAATAAAGATAACATACTCGCCTAACCGATGGCTGTCCTGGGACCTGAAAAGAACACATTTGATGGGCTGCCAGGACCTTAAGTCTGACGGCTAATCAGATGGCCGGTAGTGACCAGGTAGTGTGTGACGTCACACACCACCTGATCGCTACCGGCCATCTGATTGGCTATCAGACTTAAGGTCCTGGCAGCCCATTGGATGTCTTCTTTTCGGGTCTCGAGACAGCCATCGGATAGGTATGTTGTTTTTTTATTTTTAACATCTTTTTTAAACTTTTATTTCACTTTTGCAGTGTATATAGATACACTGCGAAAGTACTCACATTTCTCATTGGCTTACATTGGACTCGCTACTTGTAACAAGTATAGCGAGTCCAAATATTTTACTACTCACACATCCCTAGTTGGCACCCTTAAAATTGTTTCAGAAACTATGTCTAGTTTGCCTTGTTTTCTCAGTTTTTGGGAAAAATACTTTATTTTCAGGAATAATTTCAGGGATGCCAATCTTTTCGACCATGTCTGCATTAGTGACAAAAAAATGTTTGTTTAAAAGCACTTTTGACCATAATTGTATAGTAAAAATAAAACCTTTCACTACATACCCAGGTCTGTTGAGAATATCTATGCAGCTCACCAAACAATTATTTATTTGTACTATGTTAATTCAATGAGATAGAAAAAAATCTAAATGCTTCATTAAATTGTTTTTCTTGTGCACATATCAAACTAAATATTAAATACATATTATAATGTAATTAAATGTTAATTTCCCTTTATGTTGAGAGAATATACAAAATATAAAAATGTAATATGTTAAGCCAGTGTACCCTAGCCATTAAGATTAGGTTTATTTAAAACTCATTAGATAAAGTAATCTATCAATTTAATAATTTGAAAATGCTGTGGTTTTAAAAGTACCGTATATACTCGTGTATAAGCCGACCCATGTATAAGCCGACCCCCCTACCTTTGCCCCCACAATCTGGGAAAACCTATTGACTCATGTATAAGCCGAGGGTGGACCCCAGCACAGGTATACAGCCCCCAGCAGTGTGGTATACAGCAGCCTCCCCAGTGGTATATACAGCAGCAGCTCCAGTGGTAGTATACAGCAGCCCCAGTGGTAGTATACAGCAGCCCCAGTGGTAGTATACAGCAGCCCACAGCAGCCCAGAGGCATATACAGCAGCCCCAGTGGTAGTATACAGCAGCCCCAGCAGCCCCAGAGGTAGTATACAGCAGCCGCAGTGGTAGTATACAGCAGCCCCAGAGGTATATACAGCAGCCCCAGTGGTAGTATACAGCAGCCCCAGTGGTAGTATACAGCAGCCCCAGCAGCCCCAGTGGTAGTATACAGCAGCCCCAGTGGTAGTATACAGCAGCCCCAGTGGTAGTATACAGCAGCCCCAGTGGTAGTATACAGCAGCCCAATAGGTATACAGGCCCCCCCATCAGTATCCAGGCCCCCCCCTTGCTCCGGAAACCTGTAAAGTAAAATCATTATACTTATCACCGTCCTGTCGCCGCCATCCCTGCCGCTGCCATCGCGCTCACCCGGCTTCATCTGTCTTCTTCCGGTTTCCTCTGGCGCAGGCAATGACGTCATTGCCTGCGCCGACCAGAGGAAGCCGGAAGAAGACGGATGAAGCCGGATGAGAGCGATGGCAGCGGCGGGGACGGCGGCGACAGGACAGTGATAAGTATAATGATTTTACTTTACAGGTTTCTGGAGCAGGGGGGGGGCCCTGGATACTGATGGGGGGGCCTGTATACTCATGGGGGAGGGCGCCTGTATACTGATGGGTATATGACTCGCGTATAAGCCGAGCCAATTTTTGGGCTGAAAAACTCGGCTTATACGCGAGTATATACGTTTTTTTTTGTTTTTGTTTTTTTTTACAGAAATGTTCTCAAAGGGTTAACATATTCAAATATTTAATTTATTGCACCAATGTGCTTTAAAATTTCATAGTAACTTTGATAAATAAAATACAACCCCTGGCAAAAAAATATTTCATCACCCGTCTCGGAGGATGTCCATTCAGTTGTTTCATTTTGTAGAAAAAAAGCAGATCACAGATATGGCACTAAACTAAAGTAATTTCAAATGGCAACTCTCTGCCTTGAAGAAACACTAAAAGAAATCTTGAAAAAAAAATATGCTAGCCAGTAACAGTTACTTTTGTAGACCCAGCAGGGGGAAAAATTATGGGATCACTTAATTGTGAGGAAAAAATTATGGAATCATGACAAACAAACAAAACAACACTCAAGTACGTTACTAGTGTTTTGTTGCACCACTTCTGGCTTTTATAACAGCTTTCAGTCTCTGAGGCATGGACTTAATGAGTGACAAACAGTACTCATCATCAATCTGGCTCCAACTTTCTCTGATTGCTGTTGCCAGATCAGCTTTGCAGGTTGGAGCCTTGTCATGGACCATTTTCTTCAACTTCCACCAAAGATTTTCAATTGGATTGAGATCCGGACTATTTGCAGGCATGACATTGACCTTATGTGTTTTCTTTCAAGTAATGTTTTCACAGTTTTTCTTTTATGGCAGGATGCATTATCATCTTGATAAATGATTTCATCATCCCCAAACATCCTTTCAATTGATGGGATAAGAAAAGCGTCCAAAATAATAATGCAAACTTGGCATTTATTGAAGATGTAATGACAGCCATCCCTCCAGTGTCTTTACCTGACATGCAGCCCCATATCATCAATGACTGTGGAAATTTGCATGATCTCTTCAGGCAGGCATCTTAATAAATGTGATTGGAACGACACCAATCAAAAGTTCCAGACTCATCACGTTGCCCAATGCAGATTTGTGATTCATCACTGAATAGGACTTTCATCCAGTCATTCACAGTCCACGATTGCTTTTCCTTAGCCCATTGTAACCTTGTTTTTTTCTGTTTAGATGTTAATGATGGCTTTTGTTTAGCTTTTCTGTATGTAAATCCAATTTCTTTCAGGCAGTTTCTTACAGTTCGGTCACAGACATTGACTCCAGTTTCCTCCCATTCGTTCCTCATTTGTTTTGTTGTGCATTTCCTGTTTTGTAGACATATTGCTTTAAATTTTCGGTGTTGATGCTTTGATGTCTTCCTTGGTGTACCAGTATGTTTCCCTTTAACAACCTTCCATGTTGTTTGTATCTGGACCAGATTTTAGACACAGCTGACTGTGAACAATCAACATCTTTTGCAACATTACGTGTTGATTTACCTTCTTTTAAGAGTTTGATCATCTTCTCCTTTGTTTCCATTGACATCTCTCGTGTTGAAGTCATGATTCCTGTCAGTCTACTTGGTGCAACAGCTCTCCAAGGTGTGATCACTCCTTTTTAGATGCAGACTAATGAGCAGATCTTATTTGATGCAAGTGTTAGTTTTGGGAATGAAAATTTACAGGGTGTTTCCATAATTTTTACCTCTGAATTGAGTGATTCCATAATTTTTCCCCCTGCTTGGTCTACAAAAGTAAACGTTACTGGCTAGAACATTTTTTTTTCAAGATTTCTTCTACTGTTTCTTCAAGGCAGAGAGTTGCCATTTGAAATGCTTTTAGTTTCATGTCATGTCTGTAATCTGTTTTTTTTTTACACAATTAAAAAACTGAATGGACATCCTCCGAGCCTGGTGATTCCATAATTGTTGTAAGGTGTTGTACAATAAATTGAGCAAAGCTTCATATTTATTGCTTCAATACTTTTAAGGCCGCTTTACATGTCACGATATCGCAATGCAACTACAATAAAAAGTCACGTGGTAGGGGCGTTGATATCGTTCGTGTGTTGTGTTGTGTAAATGAGCAATGCGATGCAAGAACAATGCAAAAACAATATCGTTTGTGGATTGTGCATGCTCTTCAACCGTGCAATATTTGCTTGACGATCTGGCATGATCGTGCTGTGTGACAGCGCAACTACGATTTGGAGCGCCACTTCCCCTATTCACTCCAATGTTAATTGGTCGTTCCCTGAGTTGCTCAGACGCAGTGTGCAAGAGGGGCGTACTACATCGTAGTTGCGTTGCCTGGCGATATCTCCCTATGTAACATCTTCTATGCGATCTTGGACAAATGCCAAAAACGTACACGCTCCTGTGAAATTGTATACAATATCGGAACGATATTGCGACGTATAAAGCAGCCTTTAGGGTCTTTGCTCAAGATGAGATTTTGATAAGTTTTTGACTCTGCATATTTTCTCTGGGTCATTCTCATTCAATGCTTGGTAAACAATTCAAAAATGTACCTTACAAAAAGCTCTTAGTCCCATCTGTCCACAAGACACTTTCCCAGAAGCATTTTGGAAAACTGTAGACTAGCTTTTTTTAATGCCTCTACATCCATAGTGTGGTCCTCCTGGGTCTCCTGCCATACATTTTAATTTCATTCAAATGTCAACAGATAATTCATATTGACACTTATGCACCCGCAGCCAGCAGGACAGATTAAAATTCTTTGAAACTTGATTGGGACTGCTTAACCACCATCTGGACTATCTTGAGTTGCAACCTTTCATAAATTTTTCCCTAACAATCACATCCATGAAGATTAGTTACAGTACCATGGGTTGTAAACTTTTTAATTATGTTGTGCACCATTGCCAAAGCTCTGGAGGTAGACTTGTAACCTTCATATTGTTGAGATTTTACAAACAATATTTGTTCTTAAATCTTTAGACTGTTGTTTTCCCCTCGGTTTGTTCTCCAAGCTTAGTGTGGCACCCACAGACACACAATCCAAAGATTGTATTAACTACTTCCCTTTTTACCTGGTTTCAGGTGTGGTTTTTTGTTTATATTGCCCACACCAGTTACTTGCCACAGGCGATTTGGAATAAACATCATATGCTTCAAAGTTGTTTACCTACAATTTTGGAAACTTTTTAACAATTTTGTCTGACCAATTCTTGGGGTTTTGTGTGAAATTATGTCCAATTTGCCTTTTCCTCTCTTTTTTTGTGTTGGTCCAAAAGGTACAAAATAAATATACATGTGTATGAAAAAACATATGTAACTGCAGTAATTTTCTGGAAAGAAAAAGTGAATTTCCTAGAACAATTTCAAGGGAGCCAACACTTCTGGCCATGACTGAATTTGTCTTGTTTACAGAAAAATAGGATGAATTTTTTATGCTTTTATAAAAAGCTTGTGCAATTTCTAAGACAAAGTGTGAAATATTCGGAATCAGATTATTTATGCCAAATATTTTTAATACTTGTATATTTGTACTGAATAACAAACCCAATGCAAGATAGTGGAAGACTTGAATATCTTTCCACTGGACCCTGGGGGAGTGTGAAAATGCTGCAATGGATGGAAAGGTGCTGAAATTGAATATCAATAGCATAGAGAACGTGTCTAGATGCATTTCTTACTCACAGCTGGTTTATGGGAATAATGTGAGAGAATTACGAAACTTTTACACAGTCACAAGAAGATCGACCAAACCAAGCCAAAATTCAATTTTTCAAGGAAAAATGTTAAGAAACATGTTTTCTATAGTAATAACTGTTATATAAGGTAAAATAAAAAAAGAGGGAAAAAACCCTCCCCTTTAGCATATGTTCACACGTAGCATTTTTGCTTTTGTTTTCCTTTTATATTTGGGGGCCCTTCCTCACTCATGCAGTTTGGAAGACCCTCATACATTATTTTTATTTAAATGTAGAGCAAAATATATTCTCTAGCACTTTATAATACCAGCTGCAACATGCCCAATGGTATTCCAGGTTTTGCTCTTCTCCTCTTCCACCATATACACAAAGTCATCATAAGGCCCTCAATTTGAATTTTCAGAGGGCCAGCAGGTGGCCTTCAAATTCAGTTTGGGATGGCTATCAGGTGGCCCTCTACAATAGGTTTGGGAGAGCCCTCACTCATACACTGAAGAGGGCCCACATGGGTCTCTCTGCCAGAAATCCTGCACCCCCACCTCCTCTAGGTCTTTAGCCTAGTTTGAATTACCCTACCTATTAGTCCTAAACTGGAAGTATTACAGCAGTGCCGCACTGGAAGCAGTAACAGGCTTAGCTTAAATTGATATCCTTAGTTGATAAACTGCACAATGTAGCAATGGTGCCCACACTCACGCTTAGCAGTCGCATAATTTGGGTAAGGCCATCAGCTAGCCTTCAAACTTACTTTTTGGAGGGCTGTCAAGAGGCCCTTACTTATACATTTAGAATGGTCCACAATTGCCCCCTTCTACCATAAATTTGGGAGAACCCTGAGGTGGCCCTCTACCTGAAATTTAGGGAGACAATCCCTCTACTTCCATGATTATTTCCTCCACCTCCAACAAGTTCCTGCACAACCCCCTCTGAATAAATTCTATCCCAATTTTAGTAAAGTTATACATAATACAAATCTGTAAATGAATTTATTGAAAGGTGAAATATCATGTAGTTGGTGTGTGTGCCAAGAAGCAACACTGAATTCCATCACATGATACTGTCAGGCCCCTTTCACATCTCTGCGTTTGCTGCGTTTTGCTGCGTTTTGCTTCATTTGCATTTTTTCCGCGTTTTTACCGCAAAAAACGCATGAAAACGCATGCGTTTTTGTCCCCATTGATTTTAATGGGGACGCATGAAAAACGCATGCAAAAACGCATGTCAAAACGCATGTGCGTTTGCAAAAACGCATAACGCATGCGTTTTTGCAAACGCAGCCCAAAACGTTGTTTGCCACGTTTTGAGCTGCGTTTGCAAAAACGCATGCGTTTTGCGTTTTACCAAACGCACATGCGTTTTGACATGCGTTTTTGCATGCGTTTTTCATGCGTTTCCATTAAAATCAATGGGGACAAAAACGCATGCGTTTTCATGCGTTTTTTGCGGTAAAAACGCGGAAAAAACGCAAATGAAGCAAAACGCAGCAAACGCAGAGATGTGAAAGGGGCCTCAGTGTACTTCCAGCACAACTCCAGTGTCTTCTTCTACATTCACAACTAAAGTTGAGCAAACTTTTGAAGTTCCGGTTTGGTTCAGTTCGCCAATTTAGCATATGTTCAGCAAATTGATTGACAAACAGTTCGCTGAACTACCAAACCCCATTCAAATTAGTAGGAGGAAAAATCAAGGCCCTAGAAAACACCTTCAAAGGGCCCAAAAGCTGCCAAATGCAGCTCAAACTGTTTTGCAGTGAAGCCTCGCTCTGGCACGGACATTATCTTCCTACACTAGAACTTAGCAAGCTTCAGCGCTGCTGTCCCTATGCTTGTGCATACATATAGACTGCTTCCCACTTGATTGGTTAAAGACAGAGTCAGTCCTGCCCACCCTCCCTGCTGGCATCTGTGATTAGTTGCCAATATGGCATTCAAACTGACATCAGATTACTGTAAAAATAAATAAATAATTTTTATTTATTTTTTTCGCTCTGTCCTATTTTTAATTGCCAGCCAAGGTAAAACTAGGCAGTTCCAGGCAGGTATTCTCAGCGTGGTAAGGACCCATCATTATTGGGCCTCCCCACTCAAAAGAATAGCAGCCCACAGCCAATTCAGAAATTGGCACATTCATAAGAAGTGCCAATTCATGGTGCTTTACCCAGCTCCACGAGTTGCTGTGTAGTGGTGTCAAACTGGCTAATAAGGGGTTAATGCCAGCTTTGTATTGCCAGCTGGCATTGGGCCTAAAATTCTTAATGTCAAGCCAGTGTTAGACCAGGCCATTAAGAATTTCAAGTAAATAGTAAGGAAGACACAACATAGAGAGAAAACATTTTATTAGAAATAAAACCACAAACATCATACCTATCCTCAATCTTCTGCAAAGTCTTCTTCACTGGAGGTTGCCGTGAAGAACATAATGAATAAGCTGCTAGCTCTGGTCCGGTAAGCGGTAGCTCAAGTGGTCACCCAAGGACAGCTCAGGTAAACAGGTAATAATAATAATAAGTCTCAAACAAAAAAACATAACACTTGTGGTGATGTGACTGGCATGTGACCAATGGCCGGGGTACATCACATAGAGATTCAGCACAGGTGTCTGTTCATATGACCCTGTTTATCTGAGTGTGGGTGCTGTAAGACCTGAGCAGTACACAGTGGGTTAAGGTCTAGGAGGTTTCAGGAGACCACTGAGTGGCCGAAAGTGAGCAGTATGTGCTAATTGACCAGTCCCAGGTGTGGGTGTGTCAGATGGGTGTGGCGAGCAGGACTTAACCTGCCAGGTGTCTGTGTGAGAGGCAGACTGGAGATGGGAAATAGACCAGAGGGTTCCTGCAAGATGTCAGGGTGTGAGCTGAGAAGCCTGGCTCTCCACGCCGGAGAGGCCTAGCCCTCTGACCCGAGAGGACGGTAGTCCATGCTGGACAGTGTGTGTGTTTGAATTGGCCCTGTGATGGGTTGTAGTCCGTGAAAGTGTCATGTGGTGACCGAGGACGGCTCAAGGGCCAGGCGGTCATAACTGCCATTGGAACCGACTGAGAAGTCGTGATATGGTCCCGTTGACTAAGTGTGTACGTCATAATGGTTTATGTAAAAATGCCAGGTATGATGTATGGTGTTCATGTGTAGAGTATAATTATTTATGTAAAGCTGCCATGTATGTTGTTTCATGTGAATGAAGGCCAGGCGGTCGTAACCGCCGTTGGGACTGACTGGGTAGTCATGATATGGTGATAGATGTGTAATCCTAATGGTGTATGCAAAAGTACCATGTATGATATGTGACTGGTTGACTCATAGTGGTGTATGTAAAAGTACCATATGATGTATCCAAGTATGAAGAAAGGCCAGGCAGCTGTAACCACCATTAGAACGAGACTGAGTAGTCGGTAAGGGTAGGTGGGGGACTCCTTGGGGTTCTCTTGATGTATGTGATGGATCACAAGGGCGTATGCAAAAGTACCCTGGGTGATGGTGGTGAAGTATAACATGGGTGAGTCATGATGGCAGATGCAGAAAGGGCCATGCAGAAAGTATCCACGGGGTAACGGTTGAGCTCCCTGCAGTAGGTAGAGATTCCCTGTAATAGGATGGGGAATGATCCCTGGCAAAAGACTAGGCAGCCGAACCCGCCATTGGGACTGACTGATAGTTCAGATATGGTCCCATTGAATATGTAGTTCTGAAGTGTAAAGAGTGTAATGTGAAATGTACATATAGTGTAAATAATGTGATCAAATATCCTGTAATGTACCGGATAAACATAAATGTAAACATTGTATTATGTTATGTGAGTACTAAGCATTTTATGACAGAAAAATTAATAAACCTGCTGCTAATGTGAAGTTACACATTGTAGTTGGTGTTAATTATGCTGCCAAGTGGGTTCACCAGGGGCGCTACCTCACACACTATACATGGTATATAAATATAACAAAAGTCCCACAGGGATCAGCAGCAGCACAAAGACTATTAAAGCAGTTGAAAGGCAATTAAGAGGAGAGTCCATTAAGCTCTTTCAGTTGGACCCCAAAGGCTGCATGAATGACCAGTAGAAGGAAGTGCAAACCGCATAAAATATTGGAAGGTTTGACTAAAACTGTAACAAAAACACAGTCCTTGGTCAAGGACGATGAAATACTAAAGAAAAACAAGTCATAAAAGCCTTTAGGAAGGTCCAGTGACATTGTCTCTTGCCATTTTCAGCCATGCCCTGGATGGTTGTCGCAATTTCTCTGGTACTCTGCTGCCGGAAAGTCTTACAGGGTCACAGGAGCTACTCCTCTAGGTGCATTCTCCACCACCACCTGCCCCCCAGCACAATCTATCATGACTAGGGATGAGCGAGTATACTCGTAACTATTCGGTACTCGCTGAATAGTACGGTACTCGGGCTTCTCGTTACTCTGAGAGTTTCTTTGCGATTACTCGCTAAGTAATGAGTACAATGTAAGTCAATGGGAAATGCGAGTAATTCCTAAGCTGCTGGACCCTATAAAGAGGTCTGGCAGCAGAGGAATAGGCTGCAATGGCCCACATGATTGTTTAAAAGCCGGCGGTAAAAAGCTGCTGGGTTTTAAAGAATCATTGAGCCCCCTACTCGCTTCCCGCCTGACAGTCTGATCCTCCACTACCTCCGCCGCCTCCCCACCCGATCCGGAGTTAGGAGCGGCCGGGGAGCGGCGGGGAAGCCGTGAGTGAGAAGACCTCACCGCCGGCTTTTTCCTTCTGTTCTGCTCTCCCCGCTCCCTCCTGCCACTTCCCGATCCCTGGAGCTGCGCTCCCTGCCCAGTCCTAATTTAAGATCAGATGGGGAGGCGGCGGGGGTAGTGGAGGATCTGGCTGTCAGGCAGCGGGGACCACAGAATCCAAGGAGAAAGCCGGTGGTGAGGTCTTCTCACTGCCGGCTTTCCCACTGGTAGTTTCAAATGATTCTGGTCAGCTGTTTATTTGAAGTAGCTATGCTTGCAGGGGACATGTTAATTCATGTTTTCCTGCATGAACTCACATGAATTTCCAATGCCCGGGTGCACAGCTTAGCTACATCTCTGTTTTCTACCAGAGATGTAGCTGAGCTAAAGTATAACCCTGGATTGGATTACCCATGGAGTCTAATTATTGTTTTTTTTTTTTCTAATAAACATTTTTTTCTCTGTGTTGTGTTGTTTTTTTAAAAACTCACCAGAAATTCATAGCGATCATGTCTAATATTGGCGTGACCCCATGAATTTCGGGTTTAGGGCCAGCTGATAATATAAAGCTGGTCCTAATCCCTTTATTACCCAGTGAGCCACCGCACAGGGCCCTGGATGAGCTGGATACAGCACCAGAGGATGGCGCTTCAATGAACGCGCCATCTTGTGGGGTGGCTGCGGGCTGCAATTCGCAGCTGTGGTGCCCAGAAAGCTTGGGCCTCCCTGCGCTGTGGATTCCTGCCCCCAGCTGCCTAGTTGTACCTGGCTGGACATAGAAATAGCGTGAAGCCCCACGCATTTTTTTTTTCACTATTTCATGAAATTCATGAAATAATAAAAAAAAAGGCTTAACTCCCCTTACAATGCCGCAGCCCTTAAAATTCCTCTTCCGTCCGACATAATTCTAAATCGCAATGTCCACACTGCTAGCTTGGGCTATGACTGCGGGTGAACCCTGCTGTCACAGCCCCAAGACTACTGACATCAGCGGAAATTGCTGAGCGCTGCTCGGCCACTCCCGCCCACGCCGGCAGAGCAGTGAATAAACCGGAAGTCATTAACTTCCCGTTTATTCACTGATCTGACTGCGCTCGGCTATCTCCGCTGGCCGGCGGCAGAGTTCGGGCTTTGACAGCAGGGTTCACCCCAGGTCATAGCCTGAGCTATGACCTGAGGAGAACCCTGACTGTGACAGTCAGTTCTCAGCCTGCTCTCACTCTGCATAGACATGTGTGTCTATGCAGAGCAATGTAGCAGTGTGGACATTGTGTTTTGGGACTATGTCGGACGGAAGAGGATTTTTTAATAATTAAAGATGGAGTCTAAGTGTCTTTTTTGTTTTATTTCTAATAAAATATTTTTTGTCTGTGTTGTTATTTTTTTAAAAATTCAATAGATATTCATGGCGGTCATGTCTACTATTGGTGTGACCTTATGAATTTCGGGCTTAGGGCCAGCTGATAACACAAAGCTGGCCCTAACCCCTTTATTACCCAAAGAGCCACTGCGCCAGGGCCCTGGATGAGTTGGATACAGTACCAGAGGATGGCGCTTCAATGAACGCCCCATCTTCTGGGGTGGCTGCGGACTGCAATTCCCAGCGGTAGGGGGAAGGGCCCAGAAAGCTTGGGCCTCCCTGCTCTGCAGATTCCAGCCCCCAGCTGCCTAGTTGTACCTGCCTGGACATACAAATAGTGCGAAGTCCCACACATTTTTTTTTTATTATTTCATTAAATTCATGAAATAATAAAAAAAAGGGCTTCCTTCTATTTATGTTTCCAGGCAGGTACAAATAGGCACCTGGGGGCAGTCCGTTCCTGCCTGCGGTACCCGGCTAGACACAAAAATACGGTGAAGCACACGTCAACACGAGGACAGCTCAGGTGGCATGAACCTCTACCGGAGATGTAGCTGAGCTGTGCACCCGGGCGTGGGAAAGTTCATGTAAGTTTATGCAGTCAAGCATGAACTCACATGAACCCTGACAGCATCGCTATTTCAAATGAACAGCTGACCAGAATCAGCTGTTTATTTAAACTACTGGCGGGAGAGACGAAATGAGAAGACTTCACCGCTGGCTTTCTCCTTGAGTTCTGCTGTCCCCGCTGCCTAAATGCCCGATCCTCCACTACCCCGCTGCCTCCCCACCTAATCCTAAATTAGGACCGGGCGCGGTGCCCAGCTCCAGGGAGCGGGAAGGGGCAGGAGGGAGCGCGGAGCGCAGAAAAGAAGGAGAAAGCCAGCGGTGAGATCTTCTCTCCACCAGTTTCCCCGCCGCTCCCCGTGCCCTACTGCTCAATCCCCACCCACTCCTAACTCAGAATCGGGTGGGGAGGTGGCAGAGGTAGTGGAGGATCAGGCTGTCAGGTGGTGGGGAAGCGAGTAGGGGGCTTAATGATTCTTTAAAACCCAGCAGCTTTTTAGCGCCGGCTTTTAAACAATCATGTGGGCCATTGCAGCCTTTTCCTCTGCCGCCAGACCTCTTTATAGCATCCAGCAGCTGAGGAATTACTTGGCTTACTCGCTTCTCCATTGACTTACATTGTACTCGCTATACTCGTAATGAGTACCGAGTATCGAGACCTACTCGTTACGAGTATAGCAAGTCCGAGTATTTCAGTACTCGCTCATCCCTAATTATGACCACGGCTGGAGAGGACGATGCAGGAACTAGGGGATGACCACACGCTCATGGACAGAAAGGACCAGGGCAATCTTGAGGAACATCGACATGTCTTGTGGGTTTGGGTGCATCTAGCTTGCCAATCAACAGATACTTGGCACACCCGACAACTTCTCTTTTAGTTGGTCTCCTCATGCCACATCACAAATTGGTTGGCAGTGCCAACTCCACATACGCCAACTGCAAATCACACCTCCCTGCTCCACAACTTCATGAAAATAACCTCATACCTAACAAAAATGGTACATAGACTTTGGGGAAGATTGTCACATTGCACATTGGAGCAGTTGACGTAGCACTGATGTTTAATGTCACGTTCCACTAGAAGCCCATACTCCTTATCCTGCCAGAATATCACCACCATGACTTGGGTGCATTGGTTGAAAAAAGTCATTAGCTTTAGACCAATGCAACCAGTCCCGGGTGATGGTATCTGCATGTCGAATCTCCTCAACAAAGGACACAGGAGGATGACGTGGTTGATGCCTTGTTGATTAGTTGCTTCAGGGTGTAGAGGTACCCGGAATGACAATGTCTCAGTTGAATGCCACTGGAGGTGGTGAGGGTGTTCCACAGAGCTGGGAAACAGTGCCTTGTAGTTGCTCCTCTTCCTAGGGCTCCCCATAAAGGTACTGGTAATGGTGGTATTGGACAATGAGATCCAGTAGCAGGTGTGACACCAGCTGCAGCTGGAATCTATCCAGACATGCTGCAAGATCATCTGCAGCCTGTCATGTGGTGCTCCCAGTCCTGGATGCCATAAGTAAGTGTCACCTGATTGCTGTGACTGGCTCCTCAGGTCCACATCTTGCATTGGAGTCCAAGATTGTATCCGAACCACTTTCCAGGTGAGACTCAAACAGGAAAGTGTGGTAGAGTTCCAGGTGACATATGTCTTCATCTCCTCTCCATGATGTTGGGAAGATGACATCTTACAAGTCCAAGTCAACTATGCCTTTCAGAGGATTCATCAGCAAAGTGCTGCAGAATGTAGACAGTGTATCGGTGTGCCACTGGGATTGCGCAGGTAAAATGGCCGAAGACACTGTCAAAGTTCCGTATGTTTGGGTGTGTTTTATTTCCTTAAGAGGCCCACATCTTCCATTAAGTGACACGGTTTAGACCCAAGCAATCAGTCCTGGAGTTGAATGTTTGCAAAAAATTGTTGCCTAATGCCTAGCTGCTAATCAACACCACTATATGATGCCACAAGGTATAACTGGGTTGTGGTTACTTAGTTACTATATAAATGAATAAATATTATTATTAGTAGTAGTATTATTACATTAAATAGTGATTGAACATTTTTAAGAAGCAATATCCATACTCTGGTGTCTCATCAGTGGGAACAGAACTACAAGATCATGGATGTGAAGCATATAATGGCTGTATGCTATTTTTATATAAATTGTTATCATGTAATTGTAGAACAGATGGCCTTGAATACTGGTGAGTCTCTGTAATAATAAAGGTTTGCTCTCCAATAATAAAATACAATTCACTTAAAAATATAAAGCACTATTAAACTGATGTTTTATGGATATTGTAAGCTTCCTGTACTTCCCAGCTGCTGCCACATCTGGCACTGTTTCCAAAATTCACACCCAGCAGGTATCGAAACACCTGCAAACTCCAGGAAACTTAAAAAAAATCAAAACAGTTCTCCAAAATTCTACAGCTTAACACAAGCCGATAGACTCAATGCTTGGGGACACTCCTAGGTTAGGTGTAGTCCCCAGAAAACACGTCTTACAGTGAGTGTTTTGACCCCAAATAAACAGGTAATGTTTTAGGGTCATTTTAAATTTCAAACTTTTTCCTGAAGATAGCAGGGTTCTCTAACTTTTGGGGAAAGTGTCCAGGTTTCCGATTACCAAACCAAATGAGCCATGTTTTTAAATAATTCGAAACTAGCAAACATGCTGAGGGAAAGTTCACTCATCACTAATTAAGATATATTATGTTGTTGAACATGAAGTCATGTGGCAGAAGCACGAGTAGCATTTTAATTTAATAAGAAGAAAATGGTTTTGCATGGGATGGGATGGACGTTAAGACAAGTTGCATAAATGAACATTTTGGGTGAATTTAGGTTGAGATGCTGCCATCCAGAGGACTTAAAAAGTCTGGAGAAATCCAGTCCTTCTAGAATTTAATGAGATTAAACCTGTCTGCATTTTCTGCTGAGAGCAGTGTGCGCCTATCTGTGGTGATTGCCCCAGCGGAATTAAAAACATGCTCAGACAACACACTAGCAGCAAGGAAGGCCAGCACCTCCAAGGCATATAAGTAGAGGTCAGAACAAGTGTCTAGCTTGGATACCCAATGATTAAAAGCAACTAAAATGTCAGGAATGACACAGGTATAGACACTTATGTACTCCTTGACTGTGTTGGTCAACCTCTCCCTTCTTGTCACTGTTCCGCCCACAGAAAGCCATTGCTGATGTGTTGGTTTATTAAAAATGGACCAGGTTTTGCACATTTTCTCCCCATCTCTGTTGCAGCTGGGGTGCATGTCCCTATTTAGTAATCCTTGCTTTTGAAAACAGCCAGAATCTCTGTCACCAGCATTGTCTAAAGATGATCTTTTCATCAACTGATCTACAACGGCCCTCTTGAATGATTCCATTGTACAACGATTTGCTGACTCAAAAATGAGAGAAGGAAATTTCTCCTTGTACCACAGGTCGAGAAAGGTGGACAACCAGTGTTGGTTGGTGGCCAAAATGTCTATCACACGTGGGTCTCGATAACGACTGTTAGATATGAACTGTGGGGTAAACAACAAACAGCCAAAGGTCCCCACCAGGATGAACAGTAACCATCCTCTCCTCCTCAAGTTGCTTCGCCACCTCCTCCACCTCCTTGTCTTTAGGCCATGCATGCTGTACATCACAAAGCACTCATGATCTCAGGGAGAGCAGTCGAGGTAAACACTGCGAGCAGCCGGCAAAAGCGCTCAAACACAGTGAAATCCTAGGTGCATATTTGCAAATGCATGCTGTACAGACACACAGCTGAGGTTTGGAGTCCCCTCTGTAGCACAGAAAAACAAGTCCTGTTCCTCTTCCTCCTCCTCCTCCTTATCATCATTATCACCTAATGTTGGCTGTGAAACTTGCTTGGGTTGGGTAGTATCACCAATTGGAAAAACTTGCTCCATAGCCACCTGCTGGGCAGTCAAGGCTTCCTCTTTCAGATTCTCCAGTGAGCTTTTCAAGAGACAGAGCAGCGGGATGTTTATGCTGATAATAGCCTGATCACGACTCATGAGCTTGGTGCAGTACTCAAAGTATTCAAGAACTTCACAAATGTCAGCGATCCACACCCACTCCACAGTTGTTATGTGTGGCTGAGTGTCAGTCTGACGGGCTTGTTGAAGCTGTTATTCAGCTACTGCCCTTAGTTGCTCACTAATTCTTATGATGACAACATATGATGTGTAGAGTTCCAGCATGTGGGCTGGTCACAAATGAGTCAGTGACTATGCAAATTCAAGTCTTTGGAGCCTTTCAGAAATGGTCACAAATATGGTGTACCTTGTCAAGTAGGTACGGCAAGTCATGGAATGTTTTTAAAAACAACTGTACATCTAGGTTCATGAAACGTGTACCAGATTGCCAAACTTTATGACATCAGGTTACGTCCATAATCGCACACGACCAAACTTCGTTTGAGGTTCAGCGGAGAGAGTAACTAATCAGTCTGTTCGTTTATTCCTCTGCTCTGCTGCAGAGTGGGGGTTTATGATCTGAACAGATGCAATTCAGCAGACCATGTTGCACTTAGCCAATGCACTGATGCAGATTTCCCAGCTTGGGAGTGATGGAGAGGGTTATTCAGCAGAAGATGAAGAGCAGGAGGAGGAGGAGTGACAGGAACTGTCATCCAATGAGGCAGAAAACCTGGTCAAAGTTGGGCCCACTCTTCTTGGCATGGGTAGGATGTGTGATGTTCCAGGCTGCCATTCTGTGCCACCCTCCATCAGGATCACCCAGTGTGCCGTGAGAAAAATTTATCATCCCTGTCCACAACAAATTGTCCATTTGTCTGTTGCTAGGTAGACCTTGCTGGTTACGGCAATGATAAGAGCATGGTTGATATTATTTAACACATCCTTGTGTAATGTGGGGGAAGCACACCGGGCAAAATAGTGGCAGCTGGGAACTGAGTATCGTGGAGCACAAGCCTATACAAAATAATTTCCAGGGCTGGTAATCTGGACATGTGAGCATTTAGAATTTGTGCCTTTGGGTGCATGGCTGGGTGTTAATAATTCTTTTCAAAGATCTGACTCGAGGACAACTCCATGCTTCTTGGACAATAAAGTGGATGTGGTTGATGTTGATTGCTAAATTGGGCAGGAAAATATGAAGGATATAGCACAGGCAAAATGGCAGGGGTTTCACCTGGAGACACAAATTTTGAAATCTGGTGTTCTGCAGTTCTATTGGGGTGCTTAGCTGCCATGTGCTTCAGCATACTGCTGGTGCTACGGTTGGCATCACTCTTGCCTCTGCTCAGCTTGGTATAACAGATGCTACAAATTACTTTGTTTTTCCACTGTATGGCATTTGTTTTTCTGATAGTCCTTCAGAGAAAAACAATCAATCGGCTTGACAGCTCGTGGAGTGGGTGTCCTCTTGGAAACAGTTTACCCAGTTCTTACTCTGGTCAAACCACTACCCATTCCTGCCTGTTTTGGTTCTATGAATTCATTCCATTCTTTTCTGCTGTGCTCGCTATGTGTGCCACATGTCCAGGTTTGATAAGTGGCCTCATCATCAACCACCTTATCCTCCAATTCCTCAGTGTGATCCTCCTTTCGAGATGAGATTTTAGGCTTACCTGTCTGAGACATACAACTTCTTGCTTAAAGTGGCTTTCTTCTGGCTGTGGGTGTTCAATTATGTGTGCATCAATGCACACACCACCTCATCACGTCCCTCTTTAATGCAGCACAATAGAAGAAATGCTGGAATGGAAAAGGCGCAATCTAGGGTGTTACCAGTATAACAATCGGAAGTGTTTAGTAGGTACACACTCAGCTGGCAGGGTTGTGTAAGCCACAACCGCTACAAAAGCGTATTAGAAGGTTTGCTGCAGTCTTCCCAATAAATTTGTGTCAATAAAACAGAAATAAAAAAAAAGGGAATATTATGGATCAATTAATTTTCTACGCGTTTCTGGGCTCTCTGGCCCCTTCATCAGGAATCTGTGATTTTTTGCTGAAGAAGGGGCCAGAGAGCCCAGAAACGCGGAGAAAATAAAAATAATAATCAATCCACAAATTTTTTTATTGTCTTATATGGTAGTGCATTCAATATTCCCTTTCTTTTTATTTCTGTTTTATTGACACAATGCGGCACAATGACAGGTCAGAGCTAACTAGGAGATATGTGCTAAACAAATCCTCAGATTGGCCATGTTTGTGGTCATTAGTCTCCTGTAACTCATGATGGAGGAGGAAGGAGGACCAGGTTGAGGATTGGATGAACCACCCTTTTGGCTACAGAGACTAGACCTTGTGGAAGATTGAGAAGTGACTGGAAGCCTTGTCTGCCACCCAGGCCAGAACCTGCTTACGCTCTTCTGGCTTCAAGACAGGTTACAGCACAGACCAGCAAATTTTGACAGGAGCATAGTAGATGCATCAAGCTTTTTCTGACCTATCACTCTGCCTTAACACAAGGCTTTGGCATATTGTTTTTTTGTAACATATATCGTATATTCTTAAGGTGGAAAGAAAAAGGTAACCCCAAACTCAGGGTGTAGAAGTGTCAGTTTTTATATGACAACCAAAAAATGGTAGTACTGTAGTTGACAGGTTTTTAACAGCAAACTAGGATCGCATTAAATAATTGTTTTGATTTTTAAAGCACAGACCAAAAAAAGTGTGACCCAAAAATGAACATGGCAATAAGGGGCAGTTCTTTTTAAGGGACAGCACAAGATGCAACTATTCTATTAGATAGTACATACAATGTGTGCTTGAAATGTAGCTTTAAAAAGAGCTGTTGTTCTAATATGGAGATATTGGAACACTACTTTTATTCTCTCCCTGCTCCACAAACTCTCTTTCCCAACAGTACTCCCAACTACTATAGACTTGATGGAGCACTTAAGAGAGCTGTTGTATTGTTCAAATATGGAGATACACTAATTTTTAGTCTGTCCCTTCACTTCAAACTCTCCCTGCACTATTCTGACCAAGTATAGACTCAATTGAGCTCTTAAAAGAGATGTCTTGTTAGATTAAGATGGTAAAAACATTCTTTCTACATGTTGCTTGCTCTTTCTCTACAATTTCCCTATGCTGTTTTTGGATGCAATGCATGTAAGATGGTGGTCACAGGTCTTATATAGACCCTATGATGCTAGGCTGCCAGCCAATCACAGTAATGCCACAATCAGCATGGCTGTGGCATTACTGTGATTGGCAAGCAAGCCCAGCATTTTTAGAAAGGTGCCAAACATGCTGGGTGGGACACTTGAATCTCGTGAGGTAAGTACATAAATACTTGGCGAGGACTAAGTAGCCAGAATACCGTAATATCCATGTGAGTACTGGAGAATGACAAGCAGATTCACTCATCAATATTTATATAGTATGCAATGTGTGTTGAAAATTTAGCTCCAATAAAGCTGTTGGTCTAACATGTAGGTACTGGAAAGCCACTTTGCTTTCTTTGTCTCTTCTTCAAAAACTCTCCCTACACTATTCTGAGCTAGCAGAGAAACAAACCTAGGTCTTAACCCCTTCCCGACCCTTGGCCCTACGTTTGGGCCATGAAAACAAAGTCATTCCCGACCCTTGGCCCTAGGGGTGGGCCATGGAATGATCGGGCTCCTGCAGGCCGAGTGAGGGTCTCACTGACCTGTCACTCGGCCTGCAGGTACATGGGGAGTTGTACTACACCCCAGGGGGGGTCGATTCGCCCCCATCCCCACCCCCCCGGCTACAGGCACGGTGATTGGCGCTCAAAAGTGAAAGTGAAAATCACTGCGCCTGTCATGTTTCCCTGCGTGACGCTGCTCTCCCTACCCTCTGATCTGCTCCCCTGTCATCCTCTAACTGCCCCCCTGTCCCCCACCTCTCTTTCCTGCCCCCCCTTCATCTTTCTACCCCCCCTTCCCCCCGCTACCTGTCCCTGCCACCCGCTTCCTGTCCCTGCCTCCCGCTTCCTCTTCCTGCCGCCCGCCTCCTCCTGACTGCCCCCGCTTCCTCCTAGTCCTAAGTGCCCCCCCCCACATCTACTGCCAGCTCCCCCACTGCCCCCTTCCTGCCCCCCCGATCACCGGAGCGGTGATCGCCTCTCCCACACACCCCTCCGGCGGCCCGCTCCGTCCTGTGACTGCTGCGTCCCGCTCCTCCTTCTCTTCTGCTGTGAGTCCCGCCGCCTCCGATCTGACAGCTCTGTGCTGGAGCTGACAGATCACTTCTACAGCTGGATCCTGAGGATCTAGGTGCAGGAAGTGATCTGACAGCTCCAGCACAGTGATCCACAGTGACCATTATGTGATCACTGTAGATCACTGTGCTGGATCTGTCAGATCACTTTCTACAGCTGGATCCTGAGGATCAGTGATCACATAATGCCCATGCAGGGAGATCGGGCTGCAGAGCAGCGATCTAAGAGCCTGGGCGCAGTGACCCACTATGTGCATCACTGCGCCTGGGCTGCCAGATCGCTTTCCGCAGCTCGATCCCCATAAATTTGTGAAGCACCTGGGGGTTGAAAGTGCTCACTATGCATCTAGATATGTTCCTTTGGGGGTCTAGTTTCCAAAATGGGGTCACTTGTGGGGGACCTCCTATGTGGAGACGCACAGGGGCTCTCCAAATGCCACATGGTGTCCGCTAACAATTTAAGCTAATTTTGCATTCAAATTGTTAGCGGACACCATGTCGCGTTTGGAGAGCCCCTGTGCGTCTCCACATTGGAGCTCCCCCACAACTGACCCCATTTTGGAAACTAGACCCCCCAGGGAACATATCTAAAAATTGCTCATGAACTTTGAACCCTTATAACGTCCTACCAAAAAAAATTTTTTTTTCCAAAATTGTGCTGATGTGAAGTAGACATGTGGGAAATATTATTTAATAACTTTTTTCTGTCACATATCTCTCTGGTTTATCAGAAAAAAAAATAAAAAATGTGAAAATTGTGAAATTTTCAAAATTTTTGCCATATTTTTGATTTTTTCACAAATAAACACAAGAATTATCGACTTAAATTTAATACTAGCATGAAGCCCAATTTGTCACGAAAAAACAATCTCAGAATCGCTAGGATCGGTTGAAGAGTTCCAGAGATATAACCTCATAAAGGGACACTGGTCAGAATTGCAAAAAATGCCAAGGTCTTTAGGGTCAAAATAGGCTGGGTCCTGAAGGGGTTAAAAGAGCTGTTGTGTTAAATTAACATGCCAAAAACACCCTCCCTAAACCCTGCTCACTCTATCTCTATGCTCATACTTTGCTTGATTCCCGATGTAATAAATGCAAAATGGTGGTGACAGGGCTTATATAGACCCTATGATGCTGGGTGGCAAGCCAATTACAGTAGTGCCGTTAGTAAGATGACTACAGCTTTACTGTGATTGGCAAGCAAGCCCATCATGTTTAGTGGCTTAAAATCAGGTGCCAAACATGCTAGGAGGGACACTCTAATATCGCAAGGTGAGAAAACAAATACTCAGAAAGCACCGAGTAGCCCGAATACTGAAATATCCGTGCTGAAAAAGTGACCAGTCAATTCGCTCATCACTGGTAAGCATCATATTTGTTTTCAGCACCACTAAATTAGGTGAATTCAACTGTTTTTGGCTCTGAACCAATTTGGCCACAGAGCAGTGTAATTATTCATTGAAACACATTTTATAGAACATTACAATGCTCTCAGCTAAACCGTGAAATCTTACTTCCTACAATAACAAAAATGTCTTTATCTACCATATTGTACATTGCGTGAATATAAAGAAAGGTACAAATGTCACATTCATTACTTCTACTTTATTATTTGACAGCTTATTAAACACCATAATTCTGTACAAAAGCCTGATTAATCATAATGTCAAACTAGAAAAGGTGTTGAGTTTGCAATGTACTATAATAAGGAATTAAAATGAATTTATCAAATGTAAACACATTGATTGCTGTGCACAATTTTTTCTAGCAGTTTTAAAATAACTACTAACAAAAGTTTTAGTTAAATGAAGTTCTACCTTTGTTATCCTAGCCTATTTTCTTTTAAAACAATTTAAAATGTATAGTTCGAACTAAAATAAATTGTTATCAAAGGTATTGAGCCAATCTATTTTCAAAACATCCAGGCCAATGAATTTCAGAATTAGTTAATGTGTCATGAATGTGCTGTGTCCTTGTGTTACCTCTAGAGGATCTGCAGTAAGAAGGTGTAAATATTTAATCAATCATAGGTCCTCTGTGTTGGTCACTTGGTTGTTATCTTGCAGATGTACTTTCCTTTTATGCTGAAAGAGATGACTACCTTATTCCTGCTGAGTAAGAGTTATGTTACTCTTTATCCCAGCTATTGCTTGTAATTATCTTTCCCCTCCTCACCCACCTCTTACTAGAATTTTTGTTCCGACCACGGTGAAGGAGCTTGTTTCTGTTTGGTTGAGCTGTTTGTTACTTTAGCAGCAGTGAAGCTACTAAGTACAGACCATTTTGGAGACCATTTATGTTTGTTCCTTTGTTTGTGTTGCTTGTGTATTCATGTGCTTTCCTTCCTCTTCACTCCCTTGAAGAAGAAAGGGGTTATCTATGTTTGTTCAGGTGTAATCTTGAGGACAATGTACCACTTGCTTCATTGTGGATTACATTTGGAGGGTATGTTTGTGGTTAATACATGGGAAAATGAGGGTCATCCATGTATTTTATTTCAAACAAAGTATTTATGTTGTGATTGATAATAGAGGCTGAACATTATCAATCTGGGCTTAATAACAAGCTGTCAATACGCAGCTGTCATTAACCCCTGCTATTACCTGAATGCCACCACTCCAGGGCATTTGGAGGAGCTGGGTATTGTGCCAGGAATTGGCGCTTCTAATGAATGCGCCAATTTCTGGGAATGCGGCAGGCTGCTATTGTATACCCTGTGGGCCCAATAACTTTGGGTTTCTCCACGTGGAGAATACCAGCTCTCAACTGCCTAGGTTTTACTTTGTCTGGCTATAAAAAATAGAGCAGAGCCCACATTTTCTTAAATTATTTTTCTTAAACAATTTTAAAACAATTGCCAGCCATGGAAAACCAGGCAGCTTGGGGCGGCAGCCCAAACTGTGATCTTTCTGCACTGAGAATCAAAAATACAGTTAAGCTCTATGTCAATTTTTTATTATTTACTTATTTTTACAACTCTATGATGATCCAGGCCTGAAAAGAAGGTTTTTGTTTCTGACCCTTAACTTTAAAGTTCAGGTTTGCATATCACTAGTAATAAGTAGAGATGAACAAACTTTCACCAAACACGTTCGCCAATTTCAAATTTGGAACAAACATTTCAGATTTGGTACGTTATTGTAAAAAAAAACAAGCAATTTACTAAAACATTGACTAACTTATGTTAGTCCAAACTATGTTTGGATGAAAAACAGCATTACTGCACTTAAGTAATGCTTTTATTTTACCTTTTGACTGTGTAGGATGTGTTTAATGAGGGGTGAGGGTGGTAAGAGGTCAGGACTACATTTTCCTTTCCTGCTACTTTCTGTGTTGATATTCTGGGCTGGCAGCCAATCAGGGTGCATAAAACATCACACGTTGTAGACAGAAGAGCTTATGTCATTGGCTTCATAAGTCAGATGTCCCTCAGGATATAAGAAGTGTCCATTTGCCGTCATCACCATTTTAAGAGTGTTACTGTAAGGGAAAGAGCTCCTGCCCCTTTTTGGATCGGATGATTTGGTGGGGGAGGTACATAGATGACGTCATTATGAAATGGTCATCTGGTGACATTGTACCTCTCCCACCATCTCTGAGGTTTATGGATTTTATTGAATACGTGAACTCAAATCCATATAACATACAATTTACTCATGAGATCCATGGTCAGAGGGCAACATATCTAGATGTAGAATTGCTAGGTATTGCGTGCAAAGGGGTTATTCACTCTGCTCTGTACCGCAAACCGCTAAGCGAAAATGCGGTTTTACATGTCAGGAGTTGTCATCCCAGGCATGTGTTTAATAATCTTGCCTACGGTGAGTAGTAATAAGGTGAGAGTGTCCATCTAGGTGTAGGCATTTTTTGCTGAGAACCAATGAGATTACCAAATCTGTGTGCATTACCAAAGCCATATTTATTGCATACAAGTTATTGCGAAATCCTTTAGTTTTCCCCAAAAAGGCTTTTTTTTGGCCTCAAACAAGTATTTACCAATTCCTTCTGTTTTGTCCTAAAAAGGCTATGTTTGGCCTCAAACAAGTGATTGCCAAATCCTTCATTATACCTTAAGAATGCCTTTTTTTGTCTCAAACAAGTAATTGACAAATCTTTTAGTTCCCCTAAAATGGGTGTGTTTGGCCTCTAAAACAAGTGATTGACAAATATTTTGGTTCCCCTAAAAAGACATCTTTTGACCTCAAACAAGTGATTGACAAATATTTGTTTTCCGTTAAAAATACTTTTTTTGACCTCAAACAATTGATTTCTAATTATAGATTTAGGTGGTCCCTCCCTTATGGAGAATCAGATGGAATACATATAGTGGAATACATATTCCATGTCAGTTTACAATGCCAGTTCCAATGTGCCCATTGGTGTGTTGAGCTTTACCTTCTTCCTCCTCTCGCTTCACCACCTCCATGTCATTCTGTGGCCTTCAGTTCAAGTTGTCAGATGGTTTGCAGGTGTCAGGAAACCTGAGTTTGGTGAGGGCCCTGAGGTAGCCCTGTAACATAGGTTTGTAAGGTACTGGTCAAACTTACTTATACATTTGAGCAGTCCCTCCCTCATTGTGACTCAGAGAGTGGAATACATATACTATTGCAGTTTACAATGCCAGTTCCAATATGCACATTATGGTGTTAGGCTTTACCCTCTTCCTCCTCCAGCCACACCTCCTCCATGTTATTCTACAGCCCTCAATTCAAGGCCTGCAGGTGTCAGGAAACCTGAGTTTGGTGAGTGCTCTCAGTTGGCCCTGTAGCATACATTTTGGATGACCCTCCTCTATATAGTTGTGTGGCCCCTCCACTATTCATTTGTGAAGGCCCTCCTCTATAGTATGTATACTATCCATATCTATACTGTCTATAATATCCATGTGTCTACTATCTATATAATATCTACATCTATACTATCTATACCAATATACTGTATACTAAGATATCTATAATTCCTATTTCTATACTATCTATACTAAAATCTCTATGTCCTCCCTTATTCATATTGAAGGGCCCTCAATCACTCATTTGGCAGGACCCACAGGGGGCCTTCTACAATAAATTGTGCCCACCCTCCTCCTGCAGATTATGGAGAAAATGGCTTGACACTACTGTATAGTTATGGGATGCTCAGGTAGGTTTCAAGGCTATTCAGCAAATAGATATACAAGGCAATCCCAACAGGTTTGATGCAAGTAAACACTTTTATTCAACTATGCAAGGGAGGTTTCAGTCTTGCTTAAGACCTTTGTCAATTACTGAAAATGATACAAATAATGATATGTCAAAAAAACAAATGAAAAAACTCAATGGTAAAATACATAAGCAGAGAATTGGAGACTTAATTTGTCCCTGTATGCCCTGAATTTAGGGCCATACACAAAGATTACATGGAGGAGGACTAGAGAGGTTGAGAAAATAGATGAGTGATATTCTTTTTTTAAATCAGATCTTTTTTATTGAAATAGAAATTTTCAATACAGTAGAAGACATCACATACAAAAAAAAAAACAGAACCAAGGGGACATTTAACAATGGCTTATACAGCTCACATACGAGTACACCCCACTCCCCCCCCTTTTCCCAATGAACCATAGCACATATCAGGGTTGGACACAGCCCCCTTCAATCCGGATGGGGATCCACGTTTGAATTCAATCATAGAATCAAATAATAAGTATGCTGTAATATTAGATTAACACATATATGAGATTATGACTAACAAGAAATGTCTAATCAGGCTAAACAGTTATACCACCTCAGATAGCATTAGGATCCTATCATGTTCAACAAGGCTATAAAGTGATCACCATGAAAGTGTCTCCACCTACTCCATAATTTATCAAATTTATGCATTGCCTTTCTTTTTTTATACACCCCCTCCTCCAATCTGATCAGATTCCGCATTTTATCCACAAACTCCTGTAGCCTTAATGATTGAGGGTCTAGCCAATGTGTAGCAATTACTTTTCGAACCTGGAACATGGTGCGTTTTAAAGCCAATTCTTCACTTTCAAACACATTATTTATATATTCTATACATGCATTCCAAAAGACCGCCACTTGCCTACACGTCCAAAACATGTGTATCAGATCCGCTCCCCCCTCCCCACAGTTTGGACATTTATCATCTCCCCTAATACCCGTTTGGGACAAAAATTTGGGTGTCCTATACACCCTGTGCAGCAAGTATAGTTGGGATAACCGCTGTGCCTCACAAGTGGACAGAAGTGGGACACTATCCAATATATCTTCCCAGGATTCATTATCAATAGGACCCACCTCCCGCTCCCACCTGTCCTTAATTAGCAACGGTCTCTCCCACTGGAACTGCTGCATCAAAATTCCATAAATCCTAGAAATAAGACCCTTGCCTCCATTATGACAAAGCAATGTACTGAACAGAAGGTGATGCTGTATCTTATTCTGCAACTGTCTAGATTGGTTCATCCAGGCGTGACGCAGCTGTAAATAGAAATAGAAAGTATTTCGTGGGACAGAGAATTCATCAGACAGTTGCTGAAAAGATTTAAGAATGTCTCCATGCAAAATCTGAGCCACAAGCGTGATACCTAATCCCCTCCACAAACCCCCTCCATCCAGCTTGTAAATCTCCGGCAAAGCGGGATTATCCCAAAGTGGGGTAAAAGGAGTATGCCCCGTCACTTTTAAAATTGATTTAGTTTTTTTCTATATCTTCCTCATGAGCCTCACTGCTGGCAAACACTTTTTGCGCTCCTGCTCCAAGAACCCGACCTCCAAAAAGGAGGTAATGGAGATTCCCCCCGCAATGACATGTGCCAATTTTTCCAAATTTCCACTAACCAGAGCAAGCTGTTGGAGCTGGGCTGCCAAAAAGTACACCCATGGGTTAGGGGCCGCCAATCCTCCCTGGTCCTTAGGCCTTTGTAGTGTATCGAGACGAATCCTGGCCACACCTTTTTTCCAAATTAATTCCCTAAATAGAGCTTGAAATTTATAAAAAATTTGCATGGGAATCCATATTGGCCAATTATGAAATACGTATAACAATTGTGGCATTAATATCATTTTTACCAGATTGGTTCGACCAACCACCGACAGGGAAAGCTTGCACCAAATATTAATTTTCTGTTGAAATTTACCCAACATATCTAATAAATTTAAAGAGATATAGTTAGACAATAGGAGACACTACTATACCAAGATATTTGAATTCTCAAACCACTTTAAGACATGTATCTCCCACCTTCGTATCAGCAGATAGAGTATCCACGGGCATGATTACCGACTTATCCCAATTTATTTTTAAACCCGAGTAGTCTCCAAATTCTTGTATGAGCCCCATAGCTGCGGTTAAGGAACCTGATGTGTCCCCCAAGAACAGCAGGAGATCATCAGCATATAATGTCACTCTCTCCTCCAAGTCCCCGTGTCGGAAACCCTGGATATCAGGACTATTATGCAATTTAACAGCCAATGGTTCAATGGCGAGAGCAAACAGGAGAGGGGACAACGGGCAACCCTGCCTAGTACCCCTCTCCAGCTTCAGAGTATCCGACAGGGCACCATTGAGGCGAATCCTAGCCACAGGAGCAGAATATAGTAATTTCACCCATTTTATAAACTGGCTTCCAAATCTCAATTCCCGTAGTACCACCCATAGGTACTCCCACTCAACGCTATCGAAAGCCTTCACAGCGTCAAGCGAGAGCACCGCCCTCTCCCCGCCACTCTGGGATGCCAACTGTAAGTTAAGAAATACCCTGCGCAGATTAATGGTCGTAGATTTATTGGGCATAAATCCCGTTTGATCTTCTCCCACTACCTGGTTAATCACTGTCATCAGCCTGGTTGCCAAGACTTTCGCCAAAATCTTTACATCAGTAGATAGCAAAGAAATAGGCCTGTACGACTCAGGCTGTAGAGGATCCTTTCCGGGTTTAAGTAAAAGGACCACCACCGCCTCCCTCATCGATCCAGGTAGAACCCCCTCACACAGAGCCCCCTCAAACACCTCCTTCAATCTAGGTATTAACACATCCCCATATTCCTTATAAATTTCAATTGGGACACCATCGGAACCAGGAGCCTTATTATTCTGAAAGTCCTTTGCCGCAACCCACATTTCCTCTGTTGTAATAGGAGCCTCTAACTGTAGTCTCTGGACATCTGTCAGCCTAGGCAGCCGCATGTCACGGATATACCGCTCCAACTCCGCAGAAGATTTTGCGAGCCTGGAGGAGCACAGTCGCTGATAAAATTGAAAAAACACCTTTGCAATCTCTCCAGTATCCGTGACCAATAATCCATTACCGTCCCGGACAGTCGAGATCAGCGGAGCCCCAGTCTGGGCTTTAGCAACTGTAGCCAACAGATGTCCAGCTCCCTCGCCCTCAGCATAAAATTGCTGCTTTAAGAAAAAACGTTTATTCTCAGCCTGCTGTAACACAAATTCGTTTAATTTAGATTGGGCATTTACCCATTTCAGCTTGTTGTCGGCAGTTGGTGACCCCCCAAAGGCGTGTTCCAGAGTATCCACCTCAGTCTGCAAATATTGCATACGACCTCTGGTTTTAGACTTAACCCTGGATATTTCTTTTATTAGGACTCCACGCAATACCGCTTTCATGGCATCCCAAACCACGGACAGAGATACCGAGCCCACATTGTTACAAAAGAACTCCTCCAGAACAGAGGGAATGGAGACGTTGTTGTTAAATACTGCTAGCCAGAATGGATTGAACCTCCTTCCACCCCTATGACATATAGCACCCCGGTCCACGTTTATAACCACCTTAAGGGGGGAGTGGTCTGAAATCAATCTGGTGCAATATTCAGTCCCAATTATCAATGGCACTATTTCACTATTCCCTAAAGCCAAGTCTATCCTAGATAACGAGGAGTGAGATGCAGAGTAGTATGAATATTGCCTAACATCCGGGAACCGCATGCGCCACACATCCATTAATTGTACCTCTTGCAAAACCCTCGCCAGAGATGTTTCATGCATACTACCACCTCCCAACCCACCCAGATACTTATCCAAACCGGCATTTAGGTACATATTAAAATCCCCAATTGCCAGCAAGGGTATGTTAGCATACTCCGTAATAATGGTAATTATACATTGTATTTTACTCACAGCAAATGGTGGGGGAATATATATAGCAATCATGCACATTCGCAACCCAGCCACTCTGCATACCAGACATACATATCTACCCTCCCCATCAGTGATCACCCTTTCTGGACTAAAAGGGAGAGACAGGTGCACTAAGATACTCACTCCCCTGAAGTATGTGCTGTGTGTGGAATGAAATGCAGGCCCCTTCCACAATTTAGTAAGAGAGGCTGCCGCCTCCGCATTACAGTGCGTCTCCTGTATACACACCACAAGATTTTGATGCGTTTTTAAATATTTGAGTATTGCAAACCTCTTTTTAGGATCTCCCATGCCTCTGACATTCCAAGACATAATATTAAGTTGTCTAGCCATATTCAGAAATATACCATTTTACAGACATATCCGGATATCCTAAGTGCCAATCCATAACTTTGAGTTTATCGTCCACGGACAAGAGAAAAGGTTCCCCCAAAACACTCATAACAAACCCACCCCCTCCCACCCCTCCCCAAACTAGTATCATTCTCGTAAAATTGTTCATCACCATTACCATATACCTTAATCTAACTCTCGTGTGAGCCTTTAACAAAAGAATTATGCCCACAACAAGTAAGAAAGAAAGAGAAGATATGAGCCACAAAAAGAAAATAAAAGACAATAGAAAGAATAATAAGAGATAAACAGATTTGAGAACAAGGTCTCACACACTGCAAGGGGGATAAAACTTGATTAGCTCACAGTTGGCCCAATGGCAGCCCCCGCTCCATACAGTCAACCCAAAAAATATATCGGCTTGCCCGAGATATATATATATATCATATAAGAAAAAATAGCCGCACTCACCAAGGCAGGGTTTTTCAATCTTTATTTTCCATGTCAATCATTGCGATGCAGCAGCATAGCAGGGAGGGGGTGCATAGGGGTGGACGACGGTTCACCGTTTCGCGGCCGTCTGCCGCTTCTACGGGTCCTCTACCAGTAGAGGACCCGTAGAAGCGGCAGACGGCCGCGAAACGGTGAACCGTCGTCCACCCCTCTGCACCCCCTCCCTGCTATGCTGCTGCATCGCAATGATTGACATGGAAAATAAAGATTGAAAAACCCTGCCTTGGTGAGTGCGGCTATTTTTTCTTATATGATACTACGTATTGTGGATCTTTTTGCACGCCAGCACCGCCAGGCGACCTGCAGCCATCTACCACGAGAGTGATAGTAGCCTTGTACACATTTGTTAGTGCCCGGTTTCTTCTATTTTTATGATAAGACTGTGACTTTTTTTCAACCGTGAGCACAACTGCGAGTGTACGAAAAGGCTAGTATAATCCACTGAATTGAGCCGAATGTATCGGCAATCAATGCTGCAGGAGGTTTATCAAGATCAATCTCTGCAGGGAGGGAGGATGCGGAGAGGTTTTTTGCGGAGTGTAACACAGATGAAGTTTCCTCCTTATTGAGTACTAAAAGCTTGGAGCAACGAATACAGAATCTCGCGGAACGCGAGATCAAAGCTTTCTGGACAATACAGTCTTTAAAAGGATATGTTACGTGTAAAAGAATTCCAAGAGGTTTACGGCTAATTAAGGCTATGGCATTTGGAAAAGAGGATGCAAGTTTTGTAAAGGAGTGGCAAGATCTGCTAGAAGCCAGCTCGGCTAATTTACTGAAGCTGGTTTTGAAGCAGAATGAAAAAGAGCATGTGAAAATTAACTCCCAATTAAGATCATTAAGAACGGAGCTAGAAAGTAGATACAAGACTAAGCAAGAATGGAATACTTTTTTAAAAAAACTCGATAAAAAGCTTATCCCCTTGCAATCTGATATAAAAGAGAAGAAAAGAGAGAAGTTTTTAAGGGACAAGCAAGACTACGAATCTGGCAACGTTTTTACATGGGGGAAGCCACCTACTGCTACTCCTTTTAAGAACAAAAATAATAGAAAACCTAATAATGGCCCTGCTGGAACTCCTAAATATCCACCGAAATCGCCCTATACCCCCAAAGGAGACAACAGAGGAGGCAAAAAGAAGAAGAAGAAGAAGAAGAATAAGTATTCAAGCTCAAGTGAAAGTGAGACATATGATAATACAAGTGACAGTGACCAAAGACCTCAAACGAAAAAATTCAACTATGCAGAAAGAGACCCTTTAGAAGGAGAACAAGAAGGGGAAGGGGTAGAGGAAGAGGAAGGAGGTCCCCCGTATGGGAAGAGAAAGACTGTATCATGGAGGGACTGAACCCATTGAGTCTTAATGAAGATGAAATTAAAATCTTTAATCTAACAGATAAAATCATTACCCAAGATATGGACACCCTGTTAAAGAAAGGCCTGAATTACTGTGTGGAGGAGCCCTTTGACTACACAGAATTCAGAGTCGATTTATACAAAGCTACAAGAAAAATACATTTGTTTAAACATTTTTCATGTAATAAAAATCAAAAAGAAGGGGATAAAGAAACACAAAGGAGTAGTAGCATCGTAAAACCAATAAAAAAGAGCACTGGGTTTTTTTGCCAACGAGAATTCTTTGAAAGAGGTTAATGAGGAGGTAGCATTGTTGTTAGATATAGATCCATGTTTAATGAGTGGCAAGGAGAGTGAGAGGATTGATAATGGAAAAAAAGGTAGAGGACCCGTAGAAGCGGCAGACGGCCGCGAAACGGTGAACCGTCGTCCACCCCTCTGCACCCCCTCCCTGCTATGCTGCTGCATCGCAATGATTGACATGGAAAATAAAGATTGAAAAACCCTGCCTTGGTGAGTGCGGCTATTTTTTCTTATATGATACTACGTATTGTGGATCTTTTTGCACGCCAGCACCGCCAGGCGACCTGCAGCCATCTACCACGAGAGTGATAGTAGCCTTGTACACATTTGTTAGTGCCCGGTTTCTTCTATTTTTATGATATATATATATATATGAGAGAGATAAACAAATCTCATACTAAATACAGTCCAGGATAACATATACTTATAAAATCCAACATTTCACATAGGACCTACTCATTCTCAAAATCAGTAGGTCTAACCTTTATCAACTATTGTTAGAAAAACAAAAACTTTCATCCATTGCGGATTTGTCTCTCTTTTAAGTCCAGCCATTTAGACGCTTCCTTGGCCAAATCAAAGAAGTGAGTTCCACCAAGCGCCTCCACTCGCAGCCGGGCCGGAAACAGCATAGAATATTGCACTTTCAGAGCTCTCAAGCGACGTTTAACCTCCTGAAATTGAGCGCGTTTTCTATGGACTTCCACAGAA
>JARQOC010000005.1:412781069-412807787 GCA_033576535.1 Allobates femoralis | reverse complement strand
ATATATGAGAGAGATAAACAAATCTCATACTAAATACAGTCCAGGATAACATATACTTATAAAATCCAACATTTCACATAGGACCTACTCATTCTCAAAATCAGTAGGTCTAACCTTTATCAACCATTGTTAGAAAAACAAAAACAGTCATCCATTGCGGATTTGTCTCTCTTTTAAGTCCAGCCATTTAGACGCTTCCTTGGCCAAATCAAAGAAGTGAGTTCCTTCAAGCGCCTCCACTCGCAGCCGGGCCGGAAACAGCATAGAATATTGCACTTTCAGAGCTCTCAAGCGACGTTTAACCTCCTGAAATTGAGCGCTTTTTCTACGGACTTCCACAGAAAAGTCTGGATATAAGGACACTCTTGCCCCCTCTATACGGAGATCTTCGGCCGTCCGTGCCAGATATAGGATTTTGTCCCGGTCTCTAAAGTGGAGCATTTTAATTAGGATTGGGCGAGCTTGGTCTCCCGGCTGCGGCGGCCTGGCAGGCACTCTGTGAGCTCTCTCAATAGCGAACATTCTAGAAAACTTATCCTGGCCAAAAGTTTTCAGCAGCCACGCTTCAAAATATTCCACTGCATCTCTACCTTCCGCCCTCTCTGGAACTCCTACAACGCGCACATTATTTCGACATAGGTGGTTTTCTATATCGTCCGTTTTATTGTGCAAGTATGTAATAGAGTCACCAGAAGCTTTGAACTTTTTGACCAAGGGAGCCACAGTGTCCTCCAGTTCACCCACTCTCCCTTCAGCCGCAGACATACGCTCTCTCATTTTCTGCTTATCATGGCGGATGGTGGATATCTCCATCTTTAAGGATCCTATGTGGCCAGCAAGCTCAGTGTTACCTTTAGCAATAGCTTTAAGGACATCTCTTAATGTGGGCTGTCTCTCATCACCAGCACCATCATGTGTGCTGACAGTCTCTGAGCCCCCAGGTTCCACATCTTCCTGGGCTGCCACACCCTTTGCTGCACAACTTTCTCCCTCTCTCCTGCAAGGGCTCCCCATCATCCCTGGGTTATAAACCGGATTATTGTCACCTGGGCTTGTGAGGCACCTGGCTGCTGTTTCCTAGCGAATTGCTGCAATTTGGCCACCGCTTCCAGCCGCTTCTCCTTCTGTCGCGGGGTTTCTCTTTGCTGGAAGCCTCCCACGGCGCCATCTTGCGCACCATGCGGCGCTCCCCCAGCCGCTGACCGCAGCCGTCCATCCCACCGTGACATTGCAGAGACCGAGGGTCCCACAGCGCTCACTGTGTTCCGGGAGGTCACCCCCAGCAATTAGGTGGCTCAGAGAAGCTTTATTCCTTGGGCAAGAGGATTATATTGAGCGGGGCCGCAGGAGCTCTTCAGCCGTGCGACCGCTCACATAGCACGCTAGGCCACGCCCCCCAGATGAGCGATATTCAATCCGAAATGTTCACCAATTTCGAATTCGACCTGTGTTTGGGTGGTATTCGAGTCTTTTGACGAATGCAAACAATTTACTTCAAATTCGGCAGTTCGAGGTTCTGTTCAATTATGGTTCATTCTCCAAAAAGCGTAACTGGATTTTCACAGTAATACTGTTATTGAATGTTAATATCTAGTTTCAGTTTATAGTGTGCGGGGGATGGAGGGGTTAGATCAGTGCTGCAAAAATAACAGATAACCTTATCAGAATTAAATGTGTTGGGCGAGGAATTTGAAAATCAGTCAGATGAAATTGATCCATTTCAGCGAGCTCCAAATCCATTTTTTTATCCATTGAATGCAAGGGTTCCAGCTATGGATCAGTTTCAGCAGGCTATGGAAAATAAGGTAAAAAACATTTTGAAATCTAACCCAACCATTCAAAATAATCTCACTGAATTGGAAAGAATGGCACTAAAACAATTGAAGGATAATCCGCACATAGTAATACGTGCTGCGGATAAAGGCGGTTCAGTTGTGATATTGGACAGCGGCTTATACCAGATGGAGGTTATGAGGATGCTGTCTGATGCCACAACTTATCGTAATATGACCACCAATACTGCAAATGGAGTTGTGAGGGATTTGGAAATACTGTTGGATGAGGGAGTGGCGTTGGGAGTCATTAATAAAAATATGGCGGAATACCTTTTGGTTTCAAAGCCTTTATGCACTTTATTCCATGCACTTCCTAAGGTTCATAAAGCAGTTTTTCCTCCTCCCCTACGCCCCACAGTGGCAGGCATAGGTAGTGCTAATGAAAAATTGTCAATATGGATTAATGAGAAACTACAAAGGATCCTGATAACTTCTATAGGATTCATACGTGACTCAAAGCACTTGCTGAGAAGTCTACAGAAGTGGAAATGGGATTATGTCTCGGTGACATTGGATGTGGTGTCTTTGTATTCTTGTATCCACCATACGCTTGCTTTGGAAGCCTTACAGTATTACCTGGATACCACACATTTGTTTTCCCCTGAAATGTGTCAATTTATTCTCATGAGTGTACATCATCTCCTAACAACAATTTTTTTTATGCTTCAGGATTCATACTATCTACAGTGTTGTGGATGCCCTATGGGGGCTGGCTTTTCTCCTTCATTAGCAAATATTTATATGATGTATTGGGAGAGTACATATGTTCATAATTCAGGTAACCCCTTTTTGGATTCGATGATTTGGTGGGGGAGGTACATAGATGACGTCATTATCATATGGTCATTGGGTAACATTGTACCTCCCCCACCATCTTTGAGGTTTATGGATTTTATTAAATACGTGAACTCAAATCCATTTAACATAACATTTACTCATGAGAATCATGGTCAGAGGGCAGCATATCTAGATGTAGAATTGCTAGGTGATGCATGCACAGGGGTTATTCACTCTGCTCTGTGCCGCAAACCGCTAAGCAATAATGTGGTTTTACATGCCAGGAGTTGTCATCCCAGGCATGTGATTAATAATCTTCCCTACGGTGAGTTTTTGAGGGCAAGGAGATCTTGCTCTAGTGAAGTCACGTATGGGAAGGTAGCTGATGACATTTGTAAGCGGCTATCACACTGCGGATACAATGCTCATTGTCTGAACAGAGCTTTAACAAGAGCTGCTGGCCTCTCGCAAACCACACTATTGATGAACAAAAAATTATCAACTGTAGGAAAAAAGAGTGGTTGTTATAACTTCCTACCTGTATTTTCCACTAGTTGTAGTGTAGATTATAATAAGATTGCAGATGCCTTAAAGAGAAACATCTCAATTTTACATGAAGACCCAATACTACACAAAATTATAACGCTGGGGTATAAATGTGTTCCCAAAAAGTCTCTAACACTTGGTAATATATTGTCACCATCTGACTTCATGAGCAAATGAAAACAAACAACTTGGTTGCAAACTAAAGGAAATTACCATTGTGGAGGAGTAAGATGCGGATTATGCCAACACATGGAGGTCACATGTTTTTTTCCAATAGAAAGACACAGCGGAAATATGACATTTGTGCGTACATGAACTGTAACAAGACTCATGTTGTGAACATGGCGTCATGCCATATTTGTGCAAAAGATTACATCGGGTGCACTACAAAAACATTAAAAAAGCGCATGAGTGAGCATATTTCCGCGGCTTATCCGGGGCTACAGGCTAGTAGACGTGGCCTGTCTAGCTTGTCACGCCATTTCTTGGAAACTCATAATGGCAATATTACGGGTTTGACAGTGAAAGGCATAGAACGAGTCACGGACTCAAGGAAAGGCGGAGACAAAAATCGGGATGTCTTGTCCAGGGAAGCTAAATGGATACTTACACTGGATACAAGACATCCCGAAGGGTTAAATCTATGCACAGACCTGGCCTATTTCTACTAAAGCTACAATTTAATAAAAGAGGGAAAAAGAAAAAAGAAAGGGAAGGGGAAAAAAGAAAGAAAAAGAAAAAAAAAATGTTTTTCTCTTTCAGTGTATAATCATATGGTTTCTGAGACTAACAAAATAAAAGTGATAGAATATCACAGTGAAAGATGTAAAGTAATGGTTTGATATTCTGTACTTATTATACATGTACCATGTTTTTTGCAATTCATGTATGGAACACGAAAAAATGTCTGAAAACTTATGGGTACTGTATTAAGATCATGTATTTTGTTATTATGTTATCTGTTCTGTTGGTTAGCTATTCCTTCCTTTCTTGTATAAAGTATTATATGCATTGTCAGTGGGTGTATCTTCAGTCCATCAGTAATTGGTTTCACTTGGGTGCATTATTTTGCAGGAGGGCTTTTCTATATAAGGCGGCCGTCACATGCATCAATTTCTTGAACGATATCGCTTAAGCGATCTGCTTTTTTGATCGCGTCGCTGCGTGTAATCAAGCGATTTTACAATGTAAAATCGCTTGATTGTGTGATGGCAGATTTGTGAGCAGGACCTCAAATCAAGCAATAATCGCTTGATCAATCTGCATCATCGTGGTGTGTGACACCACGATGAACGATCTCCCAGCAGCAGAGCCTATGCTGGGAGATGGTATCTATGGTAAACGTCGGGTTACTAAGCGCCACGCGGCGCCTAGTAACCCGATGTGTTGTGAACCAAGCTACACCACCTGACTATTTCATACTAATTTTTAACTGCATTTAGCCCAGGTAATAACTTGGGCCTAGTAGCAGTGTCATTTAGACAGTGGTGTAGCCCACTTGTGAAAGACACTACACCGCCTGTCTAGTTCAGACTAATTTTTAACTGCATCTAGCCCAGGTAATAGTTTTGGCCTAGTAGCACTGTTTGGCCACTCAGCTTTGCTTGATTTCTGTCCGATTTTTTTTGCCAACAACTGCAGAGTTGCCAATTTATTCACATACAAAATGAGTGGCAAAAGGCTGCTGCTGGTGGAAAGGGGAATAGGCGTGGTGGAAAGGGAAAAAGGTTTGTGTCCGTGGGGTACGTGGGAAAGCAAAAGTAACATCTGCAGAAGAAAGACCATCTTCCAGCCAAACTAAGATGTCTACTTCTTTTTGTGGACAATCTGATATGATCCCTTTCTTAGGACACGACCATCGCTACAAATTGTAGATGAGGCACAAAAAGAGCTCCACCTCAACTTCAACACCACAAATACTCCAGTCCTTTGAGGTGTCACCCCAATCACACTTGCCTCCTCCCAGCTCCCAAGTCTCTAGCCGCCCTACTGAGAAAGGGGTTACAGAGATGGTTGAGTCTGCAGAACTGTTCAGTACTATAGCCTGGGAATCAGAGGTCTGCTCCAAAGCTGCAGTGAGTCCAGATGAGGAAATGATCTGCACTGGTGCCCAGAAGCTTTGTGAGTCAGATCCAGACCCAGAAGAAGACGATTCTGAGCCAGTGGCATAACGATCGCAGTTGCAGGGGTCGCGGGTGCGACGGGTTCCGGATCTATAAGGGGCCCGCACCACCAGCCGCCCCCTGCGCCCGCCGATCGCAGCGCTGGGTGCCCGCTTCACATGAATGTGCATCCCAGAGGACACACATCCCTGTGGCAGCGCGGCAGTAGGGCCCATGTGTCAGGGAGAGGAGGGGGAGAATCCTGCTTCCTGCTGCTGCTCCCGCCCCTCTCCTCCTTTGACCTGCCGGCTTCCTGGCCTGCACTCCACTGTGCTGCCTCCTCCCACTTCCTGCTTGATGCACAGTGGAACGCAGGCCGGCGGCACCTTTCTCTCCTTCTCCTGAGGCTTGAATCCTCAGACTCTGCAAGAGGAGCCCACCGGAGCAGCAATGGAGCCAGGGGAGGTAAGTAAAGTAAGGGGGTGGTCATAGGGCTGCACATGATACTGCCCTATATGGGATAAAGGGCTGCACATGATACTGCCCTATATGGGATAAAGGGCTGCACATGATACTGCCCTATATGGGATAAAAGGCAGCACATAATAGTGCCCTATGTGAGATAAAAGGCTGCAAATAATACTGCCCTATGTGGGATAAAAGGCTGCACATAATACTGCCCTATATGGAGATATAAGGCTGCACATAATACTGCCCTGTATGGGATAAAAGGCTGCACATAATACTGCCCTGTGAGATAAAAGGCTGCACATAATACTGCCCTATATGGGATAAAAGGCTGCACATAATACTGTCCTGTATGGGATAAAAGGCTGCAGATAATACTGCCCTGTATGGGATAAAAGGTTGCACATAATACTGCTCTGTATGGGATAAAAGGCTGCATATAATACTCCCCTATATGGGATAAAAGGCTGCACATACTACTGCCCTATGTGGGATAAAAGGCTACACATAATACTGCCCTATATGGGATATAAGGCTGCACATAATACTGCCCTATATGGAAATGATTTGAGGCTGCATATATAAGGCTACACTATATGGAGAATTTTGAGGCTGCACTATATGGTAGGTTTTGGGGCTGCATCATATGGAGAGTTTAGAGGCTGCGCTATATGGAGAGTTTTGAGACTGAGTTATACTATATGGAGAGTATTGAGGCTGCACTATATGGAAAATTTTGAGACTGCACTATATGAAGAGCTTTTAGGCTGTATTATGCTATATGGAGGGTCTATGAGGCTGCATTATACTATATGGAAAGGCTATGAGGCTGCATTATTCTATATGGAGAGGATATGAGGCTGCATTATACCATATGGGGAAGTTATGAGGCTGCATTATACTATATGGAGAGGCTATGAGGCTGCGTTATACTATATGGAGAGGCTATGAGGCTGCTTTATACTATATGGAGAGGCTATGAGGCTGCATTATACTATATGGAGAGGTGTGAGGCTGCATTATATTATATGGAAAGGATATGAGACTGCATTATGCTATATGGAGAGGTTATGAGGCTGTATTATGATATATTGAGGGATGTGAGGTTGCATTATATTATATGGAGGATAATGGGGGTTCATTATAATAATTGAATGACTATGGGGCCTCCCTTATGAATGGAGGACTATGGGATGCATTATAATACCTGGAGGACTACGGGATGCATTATAATACAAAGAGGACTATGGGGTACATTGTAATATATGGAGGAATATGGGGATGCATTATAATAATTGAACGACTATGACGGGAGGAAGCGGACCATATAAACCAGGATGGGGGACATATATACCACGATAAGGGCCATGTTCCAGGAGGAGGACCATATATAGCAGCATGAGGGACATTAATACATACTGAATGGGGAGAGGGGTCAATTTGTGAGTCTTTAAAGGATTTAGAACATTACATGAGGCCCATACATTTCATCAACATGTGGAGGAGGGGGGGTGGCCCAGGTCTAAATTTCGCACTGGGGCCTGCCAGACTCTAGTTACGCCACTGTTCTGAGCATAATGTAGACCCTGTATGCAGGCCCAGTATATGCATGGCAGGTCGCCTCCCACATCTTGCTGGTAGAGGTGATTTATCAGCCTGCAGCTGGGCTTGCTTCACATTTGGGCTCTGACTGCGTCCTGTAAGTGCACTTGGTTTCTGTTTTTGGCATGGATGGTAAGGTTTTTTGATGCTGCTTTTTTTCTAGTAGTTTTCATAATGTAGACCCTACTTCCCAAACTGTAACTCCTCTTGGTGGAAACAATGAGGAAGATGCTGATGAGACTGAGATACCTGATTGGAACGACAACTTGACTTTTCGGTCAGGGCAGGAAGAGGTTGTCTCTGAGGACGAGGGGTGTGAGAACACACAGGGTGATGATGAGGTTGGATATTCCACTTACTGGCAACCCACAGTCAACCAGTCGATGAGGTCAGCAGAGGAGGTGGAGGAGGATGATAGTTACGACGGGGTTAGGTTGCACCTTCCTGGACAGAGACGGAGTACTGAAAGGATGTCAACAACAACTGCATCCTCAGCCACAACTCTGCCTTTGAGAAGAAGTCATGGTGGCTCTTCTTCAGGTTGCATGGGCTCTAAGCTTTGCCTAGCCTGGGCCTTTTTTGACATTACAAAGGATGACCCAACTCATATCATCTGTAAGATTTCTCACCAATCTCTAAGTAGAGGCCAAAAACTCAATAGTTTGAGTACCTCATGCATGAACCGTTACATGGATATGAAGCATAAGTCGCAGTGGGAAACTGACTGTGCTACAATGCAGTCTAGTGGGGCTCTTCATCCTCTGTGACTGTGGAGACAGCAGTCACACATGCTTTTGGATGCAGACCTTTCACCTCTTTACCTGCAACAGCCAGTGTGATTGGCAGGTCACATTTCTTATGGAAGTGGAAACACATGCTGGTGTTGAGTTCTCTCAGACTTTGAGAGCACCACCTTTGGAAGAAGGCAACATTGTATCTCCGCCTGCACCTTCCTCACAGACCAGCAGTTTGCCTGGGACGCTCTACTCAACCCTGTCTCAGCACAGCAGCCAGCCCTCGGTCCCTCAGATGTGGACAAGTAAAGGACCATTTCCTCCTAGTCATGACAAAGCTAAGAGGTTGACTTTCACCATCTGCAAGCTGTTGGCTACAGAAATGCTGCCTTTCCGGCTGGTGGACACAGAGAGTTTTTGAGACCTTATGTCCACTGCAGTGCCCCAGTACCAGATGCCCAGTTGCCACTACTTCTCCAAGAAAGCTGTGCCTGCGCTACACCAGCATGTTGCACACAACATCACCGCTTCCTTGAAAAACTCTGTGTAAGACAGGGTGCATTTCACCACAGACACTTGGACCAGCAAACATGGACAGGGGCGTTACCTGTCGCTGACTGGGCACTGGGTAACTATAGTGAGAGCTGGAGAAGGGACCGCTATACAAGTCTTGACGTCCCTACAAGTTGTGCGTCAATCCTCTGTATGTAGAAGTTCCTCCACTGCTTCTGCCTCCTCAACCTTGTCTTGGTCCTCCACCTCCACCCAAAGCCTTTCTGGTAATGCCACCCGTGTTGTAACTGCGCACAAGGAATCCTGCACACCTCCTTAGTATGCTGGCAGCAGCGCTCAAAGGCATCAGGCAGTCTTTACCTTGAAATGTCTGGGAAATGTGAGTCACACAGCTGAGGAGTTGTAGTCAGCTCTGGAGACCAAGTTTCATCAATGGTTGTCTCCACTCAACCTGCAGCCAGGGAAGTCCATGTGCAACAATGCTGCAAACGTGGGTGCGGCTCTTCGCCGGGGAAATGTGACACACGTGCCTTGTATACTAGACAGAAAAGAACTCTGCCTGTGATTCATTTAGCGCTCCACAAGCCGATAAAAAAAAACAACCTATTTTTTTCCTGTACATGTGCCTTGTATGGCTCACATCTTGAACCTGGTTGTCCAGCAATTTTTAACCCACTATCCTGGCCTAGATGGGCTTCTGCAGAGGGCACGGTCGCTGTGTGTTCACTTACGCCATTCGCATTCCGCAGCTCAACGACATGCATCACTCCAGAAGACTTTCGGCCTGCCGGTGCACCGTCTGAAATGCGATGTGCCAACATGCTGAAATTTAACTCTGCACATGTTGCAGCTACTGTGGCAGCACCGCCGAGCCCTGGTGCAATACGTTATGACCTATGCACCCTTCTGCACAGTTTTGAAATGGCGACAAAGATGTTTAGTGCTGACGATGCCATTATCAGCATGACTATTTCGGTCATCTATATGCTGGAGCACACTCTAAACAGTATTCGGAGTCAGGTGGTGGGACAAGAGGAGGGTGAGGAAGTACAGGAGGAGTCATATGCGGAAGGGATAACAACATCTCCAAGGTCCAGACGGTCGGCAGCACCAAGGCGACAGGCATGGGAGGGTGGGGGAGAGAGATTAACGAGGGCGCATGGTAGCAGCCAAACTGTTGAGGAAGGTGCAGGAGCTGAGGAAGAAGTGGAAGACGAACTGTCGATGGGCTTGAAAGACTCAACAGATGAGGGAGACCTTGATCACATTTCTGTTGTGCGAGGTAGGGGGGAGAGGGCAGAGAAAGGAAGCCTGATACCACTTAAGTGGTGTCTGTGCCCCAATTTTTGGAAAAAATGGAGACTCTTGGAGTCCCCTTGCTGTGTTTTACATGATTTTACAAGGGCATGACATGCCTATATCTGTGTCTCCTCCTCCTTTTACTCATCCAGCTCTTTTCTTTTCGCATTTTATATGTACTTGTCACTTTTCCATGTGTTTGTTGTGTCTTCTGAGTATTTTGTCAGCTTTTGGACACCTTTGAAAGTGTTTTCTATGTGTTTGTATGTGTTTGTGTTTGCCTGCCATTATTTTCAATGGTGTTCGATGGTGTTCGACGAACATTTGACGAACACACCCCCAATTCGACGAATCGAATAGAATTCGAACACTAGGGTGGTGGTTCATCTCTAGTTGAGAGCCAGCACCAAGAGTAAGGAAATTGGTAATGAAGAGAGAGTGGATCAAGGGATATAAGTAGTTAAATTGATCTCTAGGGAGCCTGGAATTACTTACGCACATACCCCCAATCTTAGCATACTGATTGGACAGGTTGGCTGTTAAAAACCTGTGTTCCATGAACACTCTATTTCATCAATGCTGATGCCATAACAGCGGTGGACACCGCAGAATCAACACTCCTCCTACCAAGCCACAGTGGCTAAGGTAAAATTAACCCCTCACAAGACAACTCACTTTAGAAATTGCATTTTCAGCATTTTGAAACTAGTCTAAACCTTACATTGCATCCTTTTAGGTTATAGGCTGCATACATATGAATCATTAACCCCTACTGTACCAACTTGCAGTAAATGCATAACTCAGATTCCAATCCATGTCTTACCTTTTCCTATAACTTAAAACTATTTTCTCTACAGTGCTCTATTAACACAATGGTTTGTTTTGTATTTAGTCTCAACCTCAGAGTCGCCATACAGATCAATTTAACAACTTAAATCCCCATATCCACTCTCTCTTCATTACCAATTTTCTTTCTGTTGTTGCTGGCTCTCAACTACCCCAGTCCTCCTCCCACTTCCCTCCTGATTTAACCCTGTACCTTCCACCTTAGCCCCCTTTTTTCATTGTTTACAATGATTTTTATGTAAATTTATGAAGTTAAGTCTTCAATTCTCTGTTTATATATTTTACCTTTGAGTTTTTTATTTGTTTGTTTTTTACATATCTTTATTTGTATCATATTCAGTGATTGACAAAGGTCTTAAGCAAGACTGAAACGTCTCCTGCATAAAGTTTTTACTTGCATTCAACCTATTGGGAGTGCCTTACATATCTATTCACCCTCCTCCTCTAGGTCTGAAATGCTGTCTGAATTACCCTCTGGTTATGGGTTGGATGGAAGACAATGCATCCAGTCTGTCAATAAGTAGTGCACCACCAAATCTTTCACACAGTCCAGTCTCTCTAGGCAAGAGACTGGACCAGACAATCCTCAACCTGGTCCTTTTTTCCTACCACCATCATGAGTCAGTCCCAGAATACATGTGCCACCAAACCTGTGCACTACAAGGAGCTCTTTACATTCCCTTTTATTCATTCTGGACTCTCATCGTGCACCATTCAAGAGGGACATCAGTAGGTAGAGTGCAAAGATGCACAAATATTTGATCACCCACAGCCAGAGGAGAGACACAATGGGAAACAAGAATGAATGTGTCTGAAGAAGTGTAAAAAGATGATGAGAAAACACAGTTTTCATCAGGTCAGCCTAAAATATCAACTCAAGAGGAGGATCAGATTGAGGAATTGGAAGACAAGGTGGTTGATGATGAAGCCACTGATCCAATCTTGACTGGTGTGAGAGCCGTAAACCGGGCTTCAATGCTTATGCCAACCAGAATAGACTGATTTGTAAAATAATAAAGTTGGATCGGCACCGATCTGCCATGTATCTGGACACTCAGTAAAAAGACGCATCAGTCAGGTCTTCCAAGAGAGAGTCACACACTTTATTATGGAAGTGAGATTATCTAATATATAAAAGCCGAAGGCCACTTCCGGAAAAGCCGAAGGCTACTTCCGTGACGGCCTCCGGACCCATGGTGGTGACGTCACCAAGTGCACTGTAGCCGGGCTGCCCCCGGCTACAGGGACCCGCGGAGAAACGTTCCGTCCAGGAACGTTCCTGTCTGTCCCAGCCGCCTCTGCACTCACCGCTCCAGCCGCCTCTGCACTCACCGCTCCAAACGCCTCTGCACTCACCGCTCCAGCGGCCTCTGCCCACCTTGCGGCAGGCTCCGCCCACCTCACGGGGGCTCACAACAGGCTCCGCCCACCTCCCCGAGGCTCCCGCTAAGCTCTGCCCACCTCCCCGGGGCTCCTGTCAAGCTCCGCCTACCTATCGGGGCTCCCCCTGGCTCCGCCCACCTCGCGGGCCTCGCGACAGGCTCCGCCCACCTCCCCGAGGCTCCCGCTAAGCTCCGCCCACCTCCCCGGGGCTCCTGTCAAGCTCCGCCTACCTATCGGGGCTCCCCCTGGCTCCGCCCACCTCGCGGGCCTCGCGACAGGCTCCGCCCACCTCCCATGGCTCCCGCTAAGCTCCGCCCACCTCCCCGGGGCTCCCGACAAGCTCCGCCTATCTCTCGGGGCTCCCCCTGGCTCCGCCCACCTCGCGGGGCTCCCGCCTGGCTCCGCCCACCTAGCCTGCGCTGACCACCGAGCCTCCATCCTGGCCTGACCACTGAGCCTCCCTCCTGGCCTGACCACCGAGCCTCCGTCCTGCGCTGACCAACGAGCCTCCGTCCTGCGCTGACCACCGAGCCTCCGTCCTGCGCTGACCACCGAGCCTCCGTCCTCTGCTGACCACAGAGCCGCCGTCCTAGACTCACCACCGAGCCTCCGTCCTGCGCTGACCACTGAGCCTCCGTCCTCGCCTGACCACCGACCCTCCGTCCTGCGCTGACCACCGAGCCTCCGTCCTCTGCTGACCACAGAGCCACCGCCCTGCCCTGACTACCAACCCTCCGTCCTGGCCTCACCACTGACCCTCCGTCCTGCGCTCATCACCGACCCTCCGTCCTTGGCTGACCACTCACCCTCTGTCCTGTGCCGACCATTCTGCCTCTATCCTGCGCTGACCACTCTGCCTCCATCCGGCGCTGACCACTCTGCCTCCATCCTGCGCTGACCACTCTGCCTCCATCCTGCGCTGACCACTCTGCCTCCATCCTGCGCTGACCACTCTGCCTCCTTCCTGCGCTGACCACTCTGCCTCCTTCCTGTGATGACCATTCTGCCTCCTTCCTGTGCTGACCACTCTGCCTCCATCCTGCGCTGACCACTCTGCCTCCTTCCTGCGCTCACCACTGAGCCTCCTTCCTGTGATGACCACTCAGCCTCCTTCCTGCGCTGACCACTGAGCCTTCATCCTCTGCTGACCACTGATCCTCCATCCAGTGCTGACCACTCTGCCTCCATCCTGCGATGACCACTCTGCCTCCATCCTGCGATGACCACTCTGCCTCCATCCTGCGATAACCACTCTGCCTCCATCCTGCGATAACCACTCTGCCTCCATCCTGCGATGACCACTCTGCCTCCATCCTGCCATGACCACTGAGCCTCCATCCTGCGATGACCACTCAGCCTCCATCCTGTGCTGACCACTCAGCCTCCATCCTGTGCTGACCACTCAGCCTCCATCCTGTGCTGACCACTCCTGTGCTGACCACTCACTCCTGTGCTGACCACTGAGCCTCCATCCTGTGCTGACTACTGAGCCTCCATCCTGTGCTGACCACTGAGCCTCCATACTGCGCTGACCACTCCATCCTGTTCTGACCACTCAGCCTCCATCCTGCGCTGACCACTCAGCCTCCATCCTGCGCTGACCACTCAGCCTCCATCCTGCGCTGACCACTCTGCCTCCATCCTGCGATAACCACTCTGCCTCCATCCTGTTCTGACCACTCAGCCTCCATCCTGCGCTGACCACTTAGCCTCCATCCTGCGATGACCACTCTGCCTCCATCCTGCGATGACCACTCTGCCTCCATCCTGCGATAACCACTCTGCCTCCATCCTGCGATAACCACTCTGCCTCCATCCTGCCATAACCACTGAGCCTCCATCCTGCGATGACCACTCAGCCTCCATCCTGTGCTGACCACTCAGCCTCCATCCTGTGCTGACCACTCCTGTGCTGACCACTCACTCCTGTGCTGACCACTGAGCCTCCATCCTGTGCTGACCACTGAGTCTCCATCCTGTGCTCACTACTGAGCCTCCATCCTGTGCTGACCACTGAGCCTCCATACTGCGCTGACCACTCCATCCTGTTCTGACCACTCAGCCTCCATCCTGCACTGACCACTCAGCCTCCATCCTGCGCTGACCACTCAGCCTCCATCCTGCGCTGACCACTCAGCCTCCATCCTGCGCTAACCACTCAGCCTCCATCCTGCGCTGACCACTCAGCCTCCATCCTGCGCTGACCACTGAGCCTCCATCCTGCACTGACCACTGAGCCTCCATCCTGCGCTCACCACTCTGCCTCCTTCCTGTGCTGAGCACTGAGCCTCCATCCTGTGCTGACCACTGAGCCTCCATCCTGTGCTGACAACTCAGCCTCCATCCTTTGCTGACCACTCAATCCTGCACTAACCACTGAGCCTCCTTTCTGCACTGACCACTGAGCCTCCATCATGTGCTGAGCACTGAGCCTCCATCCTGTGCTGACCACTGAGCCTCCATTCTGTGCTGACAACTCAGCCTCCATCCTTTGCTGACCACTCAATCCTGTGCTGACCACTGAGCCTCCATCCTGTGCTGACCACTGAGCCTCCATCCTGCGCTGACCACTGAGCCTCCATCCTGCCTGACCACTGAGCCTCCATCCTGCGCTGACCACTGAGCCTCCATCCTGCGCTGACCAACGAGCCTCCGTCCTGCGCTGACCACCGAGCCTCCGTCCTCTGCTGACCACAGAGCCGCCGTCCTAGACTCACCACCGAGCCTCCGTCCTGCGCTGACCACTGAGCCTCCGTCCTCTGCTGACCACAGAGCAGCCGTCCCTCGCCTGACCACCGACCCTCCGTCCTGCGCTGACCACCGAGCCTCCGTCCTCTGCTGACCACAGAGCCACCGTCCTGCCCTGACTACCAACCCTCCGTCCTCCCTCACCACTGACCCTCCGTCCTGCGCTCACCACCGACCCTCCGTCCTTGGCTGACCACTCACCCTCTGTCCTGTGCTGACCATTCTGCCTCCATCCTGCGCTGACCACTCTGCCTCCATCCCGCGCTGACCACTCTGCCTTCATCCTGCGCTGACCACTCTGCCTCCATCCTGCGCTGACCACTATGCCTCCTTCCTGTGATGACCACTCTGCCTCCATCATGCGCTGACCACTCTGCCTCCATCCCGCGCTGACCACTCTGCCTCCTTCCTGCGCTGACCACTATGCCTCCTTCCTGTGATGACCACTCTGCCTCCATCATGCGCTGACACACTCTGCCTCCATCCTGCGCTGACCACTCTGCCTCCTTCCCGCGCTCACCACTGAGCCTCCTTCCTGTGATGACCACTCAGCATCCATCCTGCGCTGACCACTGAGCCTCCATCCTCTGCTGACCACTGAGCCTCCATCCAGTGCTGACCACTCTGCCTCCATCCTGCGATGACCACTCTGCCTCCATCCTGTGATGACCACTCTGCCTCCATCCTGCAATAACCACTCTGCCTCCATCCTGCGATGACAACTCTGCCTCCATCCTGCGATGACCACTGAGCCTCCATCCTGCGATGACCACTGAGCCTCCATCCTGCGATGAAAACTCAGCCTCCATCCTGCGATGAAAACTCAGCCTCCATCCTGTGCTGACCACTCAGCCTCCATCCAGTGCTGACCACTCCTGTGCTGACCACTCACTCCTGTGCTGACCACTCACTCCTGTGCCTTCATGCTGCACTGACCACTGAGCCACTGCGCAGTGCTAACCACTGAGCCAACGCACTGTGAAAACCACTGAGCCACCGCACTGTGCAAACCACTAAGCCTTCACAACGTCAAAACCACTGAGCCATCAAATACAGTGCTAACCACTGAGCCACCATATACACTGAAAACCACTGAGCCACCACATGCTGCACTGACCACTGAGCCACTGCGCAGTGCTAACCACTGAGCCAACGCACTGTGAAAACCACTGAGCCACCGCACTGTGCAAACCACTAAGCCTTCACACCGTGAAAACCACTAAGCCATCAAATACAGTGCTAACCACTGAGCCACCATATACACTGAAAACCACTGAGCCACCATATACAGTGCTAACCACTGAGCCACCATATACAGTGCTAACCACTGAGCCACCATATACAGTGCTAACCACTGAGCCACCATATACAGTGCTAACCAATGAGCCACCATATACAGTGCTAACCACTGAGCCACCATATACAGTGCTAACCACTGAGCCACCAATATACAGTGCTAACCACTGAGCCACCGTATACAAGGCTAACCACTGAGCCACCGTATACAAGGCTAACCACTGAGGCACCGTATACAGTGCTAACCACTCAGCCACCGTATACACTGCTAACCACTGAGCCACCGTATACAGTGCTAACCACTGAGCCACCATATACAGTGCTAACCACTTGGCCATCATATACAGTGCTAACCACTGAGCCACCACATACAGTGCTAACCACTGAGCCACCAATATACAGTGCAACCACTGAGCCACCATACAGTGATAACCACTAAGACACCATATACAGTGCTAACCACTGAGCCACATATACAGTGCTAACCACTGAGCCACCATACAGTGCTAACCACTCAACCACCATATACAGTGCTACCACTGAGCCACCATATACAGTGCTAACCACTGAGCCACCATATACAGTGCAAACCACTGAGCCACCATGTACAGTGCTAACCACTGAGCTACCATATACAGTGCTAACCACTGAGCCACCATGTACAGTGCTAACCACTGAGCCACCAATATACAGTGCTAACCACTGAGCCACCGTATACAAGGCTAACCACTGAGCCACCGTATACAAGACTAACCACGGAGGCACCGTATACAGTGCTAACCACTCAGCCACCGTATACAGTGCTAACCACTGAGCCACCATATACAGTGCTAACCACTGAGCCACCATATACAGTGCTAACCACTGAGCCATCATATACAGTGCTAACCACTGAGCCACCATATACAGTGCTAACCACTGAGCCACCATATACAGTGCTAACCACTGAGCCACCATACAGTGCTAACCACTGAGACACCATATACAGTGCTAACCACTCACCCACCATATACAGTGCTACCACTGAGCCACCATATACAGTGCTAACCACTGAGCCACCATATACAGTGCTAACCACTGAGCCACCATGTACAGTGCTAACCACTGAGCTACCATATACAGTGCTAACCACTGAGCCATCATATACAGTGCTAACCACTGAGTCACCATATACAGTGCTAACCACTGAGCCACCATATACAGTGCTAACCACTGAGCCACCGTATACACACAATTCATTTCACCGCATCCCTAACAATTGTAAATAAACATATATGGATTCTAGACTACCGATTCTTTAGAATCGGGCCACCATCTAGTATATCATAATCAAGAACACTCATACAATGGATCTTTAAACATAACAGGATGATACGTGGCAAGATGGCTGGGACATAGTCATACAAAAAGCAAGTAATGTGCTAGAACAATGTAGACCTATCAACAACTTTATCAAGATATGACACTTAGTCAATGAATGCCTTATACACCGGTCATAATCATTTGCTACAGTCAATTAGACATCTGCTTGCTGCACTTTATGCGCTACAGGGTCACAGTCCGCTGACTCCATGCTGATTTATGACTATTAATCTTATACGGGAAGACAAAGCGACAGTATAGAAATGTTTTGCTATACTCCCATACCCATGCCTGCATATTTTTCTATGTTCTCAGCCCTCAACCATTGCCATCAGGGCTGCCACTAGAAATTTTGGGGCCCCTTACTAGCAAAATTTTGGGGCCCCCCTGAGACTCCACCCCAACTCCGCCTCCACCCACACTCCACTTCCATCCAGGTTCCGCCTCCACCCACGCTCCACCTCCACCCATCAAACCTTCCATAGTTTCACCACCCACTATGGGAAAAACTCCCTTTCTGCACCACGTCCTCGCCAATCACTCATTAATCTCTTTCTATACATTGTTCTTTATCAGAGCTGTGGAGGGATGTGAACAATGCTACATGAGGCAGAATAATACTGCTGCTGTTATTCATCACCTTGTACAGGGGTGGGGAACCTTTTTGCTGCTGGAGGGACATTTGGGGCCGCACATCACCATGAAAATTACCAGCTACATTAAATTAATTACCTCACCTAATTTGATGGCTGCAGCTGCTTCTCTGTGTCCTGCGATGTTCGGTGATATCATGATCTTCCAGCTTTGTGTTGGTCTGGAGCGCAGTCGACTCTGTGACAATAAGTTTTGTAAATCAAATACATGACATAGGAAATTGTTATATTACAATATACAGGACAAAGAGTATATACAGCACTGCAGAGGGCTAGGGGACACAGACTGGGGGTGAGCTGAGCTCTGCAGAAGCCACAGAGATGTATGGTCTCTCCCTGGGCCCCCCACCCATTGAGGGGGTGAAGTGAGCTCTGGAGCCAGGGGTCACAAGCTTCCAGAAAATGGCAGCGAATCTCGATTACTTATTATTATCAGAGACTCTGGAGAAGAATGCTACCGGCAAAGGCAGCCGAGACTATAAGAGTGGGAGCGGCATCCGCTGGGGGTTACCACTGGTACAAACACCTCGTACGCACGTGGCTCCACTCCGTACACCTTGTACGCACGCAGCTCAGCTCCATACACACTCGGCTCCACTCCGTACACCTCGTACACACACGGCTCTGCTCCGTACACCTCATACACACTCGGCTCCACTCCGTACACCTTGTACACACACGGCTCTGCTCCGTACACCTCATACACACTCGGCTCCACTCCATACACCTCGTACACACTCGGCTCAGCTCTGTACACCTCGTACACACTCGGCTCTGCTCCGTACACCTCGTACACACTCGGCTCCACTCCGTACACCTCGTACACACTTGGCTCTGCTCCGTACACCTCGTACACACACGGCTCTGCTCCGTACACCTCATACACACTCGGGCTCCACTCCATACACACTCGTACACACTCGGTTCCACTCCGTACACCTCGTACACACTCGGCTCCACTCCGACACCTCGTACAACTCGGCTCTGCTCGTACACTCTGTACACACTCGGCTCCACTCCGTACACCTCGTAACAACACGGCTCTGCTCCGTAACACCTCATACACACTCGGCTCCACTCCGTACACCTCGTACCACTCGGCTCCACTCCATACACCTGTACACACTCGGCTCCACTCCGTACACCTTGTACACACACGGCTCTGCTCCGTACACCTCAGTACACACTCGGCTCCACTCCGTACACCTCGTACACACACGGCTCTGCTCCGTACACCTCATACACACTCGGCTCCACTCCATACACCTCGTACACACTCGGCTCCACTCCGTACACCTCGTACACACACGGCTCTGCTCTGTACACCTCTTACACACTCGGCTCCACTCCGTACACCTCGTACACACACGGCTCTGCTCCGTACACCTCATACACACTCGGCTCCACTCCATACACCTCGTACACACTCGGCTCAGCTCTGTACACCTCGTACGCACGCAGCTCAGCTCCGTACACACGCGGCTCTGCTCGTACACCTCATACACACTCGGCTCCACTCCATACACCTCGTACACACTCGGCTCAGCTCTGTACACCTCGTACACACTCGGCTCAGCTCCGTACACCTCGTACGCACGTGGCTCCATTCTGTACACCTCGTACACACACAGGCTCTGCTCCGTACACCTCGTACACACACGGCTCTGCTCCGTACACCTCGTACAACACCGACTGCTCCGTACACCTCGTACACACTCGACTCTCCTCCGTACACCTCGTACACACTCGACTCTGCTCCGTACACCTCGTACACACTCGGCTCTGCTCCGTACACCTCGTACACACTCGGCTCTGCTCCGTACACCTCGTACACACTCGGCTCAGCTTCGTACACCTTGTACACACTCGGCTCTGCACTGTACATCTTGTACACACTCGGCTCTGCGCTGTACACCTCGTACATAAGTGGCTCTGATCTGTACACCTCGTACATGTTGTTCCACTCCGTACACCTTGTACGCATGCAGCTCAGCTCCGTACACCTCATACGCACACGGCTCCGCTCCACACATATCATACATACATGGCTCCGCTCCGTACACCTCGTATACATTCGGCTCTGCTACATCCACACTGTAAATCCATCCTGACCACAGATACACTTTACCTCATCCAGCACCATGACAACTGAGGAGCTGATCATGTGACCCCTGACTCCTCCCCTCCAAGTGACATCATCACAGGTCCTGTAAGAACAGAGCAGCTATGTAGCATACTGCTCTGCAGGTGGAGAACAATGAGGGGGGATCCCGACCTTGGGCACTGCAGCAGGCACCCCCAAACCCCCCCTACCCCCCAAACTGCTGCGCACAGGCCCCATGACACAGACAGCAGCAGAGGGAGAGTGGGCGGGCCAGGGCCCCTGCACTGTGAGGCTGATGTGTGTGTGCACACTGAGTCACACTGTGGGCGGGTGCTGGCAGTGGTGCCGCTCAAGAGTAGGAGAGTCAGCTGTATGTTACAGGCTGTGCTGCGCCCCTGACCCTGTGCATTGAGGCCTGGGATGAGCGTGCATGGGCGGGCCCCCACAGGATAATAGAGGGTGGGCGTGCCTGGGCGGCGGCTGGGCGGTTCCCTGTGCCTGCTGGCCTGCCCAGCCCCAGCCTGTGTCTGTGTGTGTGACGGTCCCAGCCAGGCTCCCAGCAGGCCAGGTCCGGCCTGGTGGCGTGGGGTGGACGGACGGGGGTGCTGGCGGCGCCGTAAACCACGTGCTCATTGCAGCAGTGTTTGAGCAATGGCACGGGCCGGCCGACACCGCACTCTGCCTCGCCCCGCCCCTGGCTGGTGACTCAGAGTCAGGCAGTGCTGCGTAGGAACTAGTCTGTGCCACTGCTGCTGGCCAAAGGGGGCGGGCATCATTGCTCCAAATGGCCCCGCCCACAGCCAGCGCGCCCGGGCCCCCCCCTGCTGTTTGTATGGCCACGCCCCCTCCACTTTTCGCCGGGCCCCATACAGCTGTATGGCTTATAATGCCCTATTGGCGGCCCTGATTGCCATATTACATTCCTACTAAGGGTATATAAAGTTTAAAAGGAATATTAAAAAGGAATAGGATGATAAACTAAAATGGCTCTTAGAAGGACAAAATGGCTGTCAATATAGAGTAGATACAAGTATCAGGCAACTTCTTTAACAACTCCCCTCTTTTTATCATTTCTATTCCTTATCTGACCTTGTCTACCTCCAGGTCCGCAGAGCTGCCTTACTTCACAATACACTAGGCTTCCCCTAAGTATATTATGGGGTGTTACCATTCAGACAGACCCTGTTTATCGGCCCTGACTTTTCCCTATACTGCCCGCCCTACAACCTCTAGATACTAATATAATAGATATACTGAGGGGAGTGATAGACTCTATGAGTATTAAGGATATATATATTGGTCTACACGCTATACTATAGATTATAGGTCACTTGATAAATTCACTTTGTATACAGTGTAAGGAAACAAAACTGATTATATACTGGTTAAATGACATGTAAGTGGTGATATATTTTATACGGCGCCACATTTCTCTTTTCCTTGCATCTCTGGTGGTGGACATGGTTTCAACGGATTTCCACAATGGGAGCAGTCAGCCAGATCCGCCAGTGCTTCCTTGTCACAGAGTATACACTTGCATCTTTTGATAGTGGTCAATGTCATGAGTACTTGAGCGTGTTTGGGGTCAGTGGCCTTGTCTTTAGTTTTGCTCCATTTATTTTTACCTGAAAAACATTTGCAATTAGCTCCTAGAATTTTCTTTACCATCATTACAAACAATTTTATAAGAATTGCGGCTACCAGTATTATAAATGCCCCTGGATCATAAAATGTATTATTCCCGTTACCCATCCACCTATTCCTTTGAATAAGTTCATAGGATTCAACCAGGAGAGCCATGAAGGGAACGGCAGGTCATCCCAAGAGTGGGCTTTCTTATATTCCTCTTTTAATCTTTCTGCCTGTTCGAGGTCATGGGTCACCTGCATGAGCCTTGAGGGATTTATATAATGGCAACAGCTTGGCCCTATTACCGTACAAAATCCACCAGTAGAGGCAGTAAGATAGTCTAGAACCATTGAATGCTGATTTGTAATGATGATGAGCTGTTTTATATATGCTGACTCTACATCTATGGCATCAAACAGAAGATCATTTACATTATCAAAAATATCTCCTAATTGTTCGATCATTTGTGCATTTGTCATCATACCAACCATTGTTCCTATTGGTCCTACCAGGACCATTCCCATTTTGGCATACCATGGGGTACTGAACATATATTTGATGTGATGAGAATGTGATTTAGCTTTTCTTTTAGAAAGCATGTGTCGGGGGATGTTCTTATATGGAAATCAGCATCCTCCCATACCCAGGTTGCAGGTTCCAGCCTTGCAAGGGTACAAAACCCTTCAGCACCCACTGGAAGCCACATGTAGGCCTTTTCTCCACAAACAATGTATATGCCGTTTGGAAGTTGAAACTGATTTTTGTTTAATAATGCCATAACTATAGAGATGAGCCTCATGTTTTGTGTATACAAGCACCATGAGTCCTCTAAATCAGTGGTAATGGATCTATAGTATCTTAGAGGCTCACAAAATGGTGCTGGTGTGGGTGTTATTTTTACTTTTGGTGTACCAAATTCACTCTCCTCCTCGTACACCGCCCCACGATTGGCACACATCTCTGTATTACCATTTGCAAATGCATAATCATTTTCCTCAGTCCAATTAGCTGTATGTACATATCTTTGAAGACAAGGCTCCTCATTACAGTATGGATCTGCTACTTCCTATATAGGTCGGTTTTCTTTTTGATAGAAAAACTAATTTTCAAATGATCCCATCATGCTCTTTGATTACAAACATCTTACTTGTGTCTTTACCTTGGCCCCGTGGTTGTGAAGTTAAATTAAGCTGGAGCCAAGGTGGTCTAGTCCACCCTGTTATAGGTAAGGGGGCAGAGGTTTTGCTCTGTTGATCATTTAATTGTAAAGCATCCATTTTCCAACACTTTGGACCCATTAGTTCTGTCTCTGGGATTGGCGTTACAAAATAGGGCATAGTCTTAGCTGCAATAGGTGCATGTGAACATATCCAGCAATTTGAAAGATTGCGGGCCTGTGTTATATACTCATGATATTTAACAAACTTATTATCCCATTCTTTTGTTTGCTCCTCACTTGATAATAAGCCACTTTCCCTAGCTACTTCTTCCTGTTGAAGCACTCCCTTTTCCCATGGCTTAAGAAGGTTTTCATTTCCTGTCTCCTTCCCGGTGGAAGCACTATGACAGAGTAAAAACAAAGGCAACAAACAATACTTCCCCACGGTCATCTTTTCACTCTTTGTGAAACTTCTTGCAGTGGGACGCGTGGATCCAGATGGTCTTTCCTTCAAGCTTCACTGAGGTTGGTGTAGTGAGCTGGACATGAAATGGACCTTCAAATCTGGGTTCCAGGCTTTTCCTCACGTGCTTCTTAACTGTCACCCAATCTCCTGGTTTCAATGAGTGTGTACCTTCCAAGGAGGAGGGATCTGGAATGGAACTAAAAACATGTCTATGAATTTGATGCAACACCTTTTGCAAAGTTCCTACATAAGCTGTCATGTCAGAATGCAATGTTTGCAGCTGCTGATGAAAATACAGTCCTGTCTTTTGTGGTTCTCCGAACAATACCTCGCAAGAGCACAACCCAGTCTTTTTGTTTGGAGTAACCCTCACAGAGTACAATGCTATTGGGAGACACTCTGTCCATGGCTTCCCTGTTTCTGCCATGACCTTTTGAACCTTCAACTTTAGGGTCTCGTTTAACCTTTCGACCTTTCCAGAACTTTGTGGCCTGTATGAAGTGTGAAAAGCCTGCTCTATTCCTAGAGCTTGCAAGACCTCCTGACAGACTTGGGAGGTGAAGTGACTTCCCCTGTCGCTCTCTATTACTTCTGGCACTCCATACCTGCACACCACTTCAGACAGTAATTTCTTAGCAACACTTTTGGCAGTGGCTTTGGCTGCAGGCCAGGCCTCTGGCCATCCTGAGAATAGGTCTGTGCAAACCAGTACATACTCGTAGGTGCCTACCTTTGGAAGCTGAATAAAGTCAATCTGCAATCCTTGAAAGGGGTAGAGTGGCCTAGGCGTACATTTTTGTGGTACCTTAACCATTTTTCCAGCATTGTGGCATGCACAGATTACACAACCCTGTACGTGTTTAGCAGCAGCATAATGGAACACAGGTGCCACCCAGTGATGTTTCACTTGTTCTGCCATTGCATCTTTGGACTGATAAGTTGGCCCGTGTGAGAGAGCACACATCATGGGATATAGTGCTCTAGGAAGGCAGTAGTTGATACCTACCTTCCATAGACCATCCTCTTCTCGGGCATTTGCACGTCTCCATTCATCTTTTTCCTGTTTTGAAGTCTGCGCTTCGAGGCGCATTAAAAGGTCAAGATCCACCCTCCCAGACACTTGCACAGTGTAGATTCCTGCTGGGAGAGGGAGCAGGGCAGCTGCCTTGGCCGCCTTATCAGCACGGTCATTTCCTCTAGCCTCTTTGGTGCGCTCCTTGGTGTGAGCCTGCACCTTGATCACTGCAATCTTTCTGGGCAGCTCCAGTGCTCTGAGAAGCTGTGCTACTGAGTCTGCGTTCTTTATGGGTTTACCTGAGGCCACCACAAACTGTATGCTTTTCCATATAGGGCTGAAATCATGCACACAACCAAAAGCATAGCGGCTATCGGTAAAAATGTTTGTCAACAGCCCCTCCCCAATGACACATGCTTCTGTCAGAGCCTTTAATTCAGCTTCCTGGGCAGACATCCTAGCAGGTAGTGGTTCACTTTTTAGAACTTCATGTAGGGTGACAACAGCATATCCAGTATGCGGTACACCATCTGTGTAGAATCTGGACCCGTCCACATAAAGTTCTAAGTCTGCATTGTGTATTGGTGTCTCCTGTACATTTGCTAATGGCTGAGTCTCAATCTCCATTAGCTCAAAGCAATTGTGTTCAATTTCATTTGTCAAGTCATTGTCTGTTTCTGGCAATAAAGTGGCTGGATTAAGTACTGTGCACCTCTTTACGGTGATGTTTGGAGGTGTCAGTAAGGCCACTTCGTATTTGGTCAGTCTGTTCATGGATAAATGCTTTGTGCGTGCTTGGAGTAACACTTCCTGCACAGAGTGTGGTGCCTGTATTTCCAAGGTATTGTCCAATACCAAATCAGCAACTCTATCTTTTAAAATTGCACAGGCCGCCACTGCCCTGATACAGGAAGGTGCTCCTTTTATCACTGGGTCAAGTTGGGCAGAGTAATAACCCCGTGGTCGGTACTTTCCCCCATGTTTTTGTGCCAATACTCCTTTGGCATGTCCACTCAATTCATAACAAAACAGATAGAATGGGAGATCATAATTTGGGATTCCAAGTGCTGGTGCAGAGAGAATGTCCTTCTTCAGCATATCAAACCCCTTTTCGGCTTCTGCTGTCATTTCATTGGGTTTGCCCTTATTGCAAGATGCCAATACATCATATAAAGGCTGCAGTTTCTCTGATGCTGAAGGAATCCATTCTCTACAATAGCCTACCAACCCTAAGAAGGTTCTCAGTGTTCTTTCAGTGTTGGGTTGCTTGGCCTGACTGATTGCTGTTTTCCTGTCATTGGTAATGTGTTTCGATTGAGCAGAGATGCAATGGCCAAGAAAAATAACCTTAGTCTGGGCTACCTGCAACTTATCCTTTGCCACCTTGCATCCCTCCTGAAACAAAAACCTTAACAAAGACAGTGTTTCCTGTAAACAAGTTGGTTTGTCAGGTGTACATAGCAGTAAATCATCAACATACGGAATCAATTGAACATGTTCATTCTCCGGGTGCCAGGAAAGAAGGATAGTTGCCATTGCTTCTGAGAACACAGATAGAGAAGTGGCGCCACCTTGTGGTAGTCTTGTCCAACAATATTGTGTGTTCTTATGCGTAAATGCAAAAAGCAATTGACTATCTGGATGTAGTGGAACCGAAAAGAATGCATTGCTTAAATCAATTACTGTAAAGACTGTTGCCTGTGGAGGAATTTGGTTTAGCAAGGTATGCGGAGTAGGCACTATGGGGGTGTCAATAACCATCAATTTGTTAATTTCACGTAAATCATGGACCATTCTGAACACAGCAGGTTGACCAGGTATTTGCTTTTTCTTTACCGGAAAAAGTGGTGTGTTATAAGGGGATCGGCATTTCCTTACAACTTCCACCTTCAAATAGTCGTCCACCTGATGTGAAATGGCTGTGTCTTGGTCTCTGCTCAGGGGATATTGTCTGATAGATACCGGTATGACACCTGGCTTCAATTTAATTTTCACGGGGTTATTTTCAGCAAACCAACATCTGTTTTGTCTTTTACCCATAGTGCGGTTGGCACCTCCTGCAGCATCTGATTTATCTGCTCATCCAAACCCGTATCAGTCTGTCATCACCTATCTGAAGGAATGACATCATTACAGTAAGAATTGATTCAGACAAAGGACCCTTTACTGTGATTACTTTCT